>JAJPUD010012301.1:0-37421 GCA_023553655.1 Myrmecobius fasciatus
GGGGTCATCAAAAGCAAAATACTGAGGAGGGGGGAAGGGAGAAAGAGAAAAGGAAAGGGAAAAACATAACTTGGGTAAAGAAGATGGCAGGAAATACAGAATTAGTTATTCTAACTGTGAATGTAAATGGGATGAACTCTCCCATAAAGGAGAAGTGGATAGCAGACTGGATTAAAAAACAGAATCCAACAATATGTTGTCTACAAGAAACACATCTAAAGCATGGTGACACATAACAGGGTGAAGGTAAAAGGCTGGAGCAGAATCTATTTTGCATCAGGTGAACAAAAAAAAAGCAGAGGTAGCAATCCTGTTATCAGATCAAGTAAAAGCAAAGATAGATCTAATCAAAAGAGATAAGGAAGGAAACTATATTTTATTAAAGGGTACCATAAATAATGTAGCAATTTCAATACTAAATATATATGCACCAAGTGATATAGCATCCAAATTCCTAGGAGAGAAATTAAGAGGGATGCAAGAAGAAATAGACAGCCAAACTATACTAGTGGGGGATCTCAACCTTGCTCTCTCAGAATTAGATAAATCAAACCACAGAATAAACAAGAAAGAAACTAGGGAGGTAAACCAATTGTTAGAAAAGTTAGATATGCTAGGTCTTTGGAGAAAATTGAATGGAGACAGTAGGGAGTTTACATTTTTCTCTGTGGTTCATGGAACTTATACAAAAATTGATGATGTATTAGGGCATAAAAACCTCAAAATCAAATGCAGAAAGGCAGAATTAGTAAATGCATCTTTTTCAGATCATGATGCAATAAAAATCACATGCAATATAAGGCCAGGATAAAATAAACCAAAAGTTAATTGGAAATTAAATAATCTAATCCTGAAGAATGAATGGGTGAAAGAGCAAATCATAGACACAATCAATAATTTCATCCAGGAGAATGACAATAAGGAGACAACATACCAAAACTTGTGTGATACGGCCAAAGCGGTTATAAGGGGCAATTTTATATCTCTAGATGCTTACTTGCATAAAATAGAGAAAGAAAAGATCAACAAATTGGGCTTATTATTAAAAAAAAACTAGAAAAAGAACAAATTAAATACCCTCAATTAAATACCAAATTGGAAATTCTAAAAATAAAAGTGGAAATTAATAAAATTGAAAATAAGAAAACTATTGAATTAATAAATAAAACTAAGAGTTGGTTTTATGAAAAAAACAACAAAATAGATAAACCTTTAGTTAATTTGATAAGAAAAAGGAAAGAGGAAAATCAAATTGTTAGTCTCAAGAATGGCAAGGGAGAACTTTCCTCCAATGAAGAGAAAATTAGAGTAATAATTTGGAGTTACTTTGCCCAACTTTATGCCAGTAAGTTTGATAATCTAAATGAAATGGAGGAATATCTACAAAAATGTGGATTGCGCAGGTTAACAGAAGAGGAAATAAATTATTTAAATAGCCCCATATTAGAAAAAGAAATAGAATAAGCTATTAACCAACTCCCTAAGAAAAAATCTCCAGGGCCAGATGGATTTACATGTGAATTCTACCAAACATTCAAAGAACAACTAATTCCAATACTATACAAACTATTTGAAAAAATAGGGACAGAAAGTATACTACCAAATTCCTTCTATGATATCAATATGGTGCTGATAGCTAAACGAGGTAGGGTGAAAACAGAGAAAGAAAACTATAGACCAATTTCCCTAAGGAATATTGATGCAAAAATTTTAAATGAGATATTAGCAATAAGATTACATAAACTCATTCCCAGAATAGTACACTATGATCAAGTAGGATTTATACCAGGAATGCAGGGCTGGTTCAATATTAGGAAACTATCAGCATAATCAATTATGTTAATAACATAATTAACAAAAACCATATGATTATCTCAATAGATGCAGAAAAAGCCTTTGATAAAATCCAACACCCATTCCTATTAAAAACACTGTAGAGTATAGGAATAAATGGGCTTTTCCTTAAAATGATTAGTAGCATCTACTTAAAACCATCAGCAAGCATCATATGTAATGGAGACAAACTAGAACCATTTCCAATAAGATCAGGAGTGAAACAAGGCTGTCCATTGTCACCATTACTATTTAATATTGTATTAGAAATGTTAGCTTTGGCAATAAGAGAAGAAAAAGAGATAAAAGGAATTAGAGTAGGTAATGAAGAAACCAAATTATTACTCTTTGCAGATGACATGATGGTATACTTAGAGAACCCTAGAGACTCAACTAAAAAACTACTAGAAACAATTCACAACTTTAGCAAAGTTGCAGGATTCAAAAATAAATCCATATAAATCATCAGCATTTTTATATATTACCAACAAATTTCAGCAGCAAGAGATACAAAAAGAAATTCCATTCAAAATAACGGTTGATAATATAAAATATTTGGCAATCTATCTGCCAAGGAAAAGTCAGAAACTATACAAACTAAACTATAAAACACTTTCCACATAAATAAAATCAGACCTAATCAATTGGAAAAACATTAAGTGCTCATGGGTAGGCCCAGTGAATATAATAAAAATGACAATGATACCCAGACTAATCTACTTATTTAGTGCCATACCAATCAAACTCCCAAGAAATTATTTTACAGATCTAAAAAAAAAATAGCAGCAAAGTTCATTTGAAAGAACAAAAGGTCAAGAATTCCAAGGGAATTAATATAAATAAAAATAAAAAGCTTTAATAAAAAAAGTAATAACCAGAGATCTACTATATTTTATTATTTTTTAAATTAACAACCATCTTATTCATCTGCTTCTCCTACTGAAAAATTTAAGTCCTCAATACATAGTTGCAAATTTCTACATTAGCCATGTCAAAAAAAAATGTATATCTCTAGATTTTAAGTTCTTCAATTCACTTTCAGTACATGAATGGCATGTTTTATCTGCATTCTTTGGGACTTGAAATGTATTATTTCATTGATTAGAATTCTAAAGTTTTTCTGTAATGTTATTGTTGTATAAATTGTTCTAGTCCTCATTTTGTTTCACATCAATTCATAAAGGCACTGTCCATGAAACTACATTTTTCATCATTTATTATGTCCTTTTATGTTCACATACTATAATTTATTTATTCATTTCCCAATAGGAGGACTCCTCTTAATTTCTAATTTTCATTTCATGGGAAGAACTACTACAAATATTTTTGTACATATAAAACTACTATCAAATCTTCTCAATTCAATTCAGGTTCTTGACATTTCTTATTTATATTTTTGTCAAAATTTGAAAGCAATCCACTGAGGTGCCTAACTTAATTTTGCTATCTGTTTTTCCTTGTAATTCAATTATTTTTCCTTTAAATATTTAGATGACATTCAGTGTATATATATGCACATATATACATACATAATATATAGTATTGACATTATTTCTTTGTCTATTGTGCCTTTAAGCATAATACAATTTATTTATTTGTTTTAACTATGTCTATATTCATCATTGCTTTATATGAGATTATGATTGGTAATCTTATTGTTGTCTTTATAACTTAATCTGAGGCACAGTAAATCTTGCACAGTTCCTTATTTTAGTTTTATTTGAAATAGCGTGTCTTCCATATGCACATTCCTGCAACTCCCTGGTTAGAGTGCTAAAAGCTTCTGATATCTTTGGGTCTACCTAATCAGGGAGCTGTGGGTGTCTAGCAAATCAAAGTGATCACCAATCAGGGGACTATCCATTTCCAGCTCCTCTGGAGTATCAGTAGTTAGAGCACTAGAAATTTGAGATCTATTCACCTGAACTTATGCTAACTTCATTGACAAGATCCCACTTTCAACTTTTGGTTTTTGACTATCTTTTTGTATAGATCTATACTGGATAAAAGATCTTATTCTTTCTTTCTCTTTTGGATTTTTTAATCATTATTTAAATCAATACCCTTTTTAGATCTTTGCCAGAATATATGTTAGAGAACTGAGCTCCTCTGTCTTTCACATTGCCATCTTATAGAAATCTTCTTTTTGTCTTTTTCTCTGTCTTTTTCTCTGTCTTTCTCTGTGTCCCTCTGTCTCTTTGTCTCTCTATATCTCTCTTATCTATTTCTTTCTATTTCTCTGTGTCTGTGTCTATCTGTCTGTCACTCTCTCTCTCTCTCTCTCTGCCTCTTTCTGTGTGTCTGTCTCTCTCTGTTTCTGCCTCTATCTATTCACCTGTCTCTTTCTTTCTCTGTCTCTCTGTCTCTGTGTGGGTGTGTGGGTGTCATTGTCTTTCTGTGAGTGTCTGTGTGTGTGTCTCTACTTCTCTGTTTATTTCTTTCAGTTTTAAAAAGTTGTATTGATGTGTCTGGGAGGTTTGGGGTTTGTTTTTGTTTTTGACATTATGAACATTTAAAAATTACTCTCACTTCATGAGAGATCACTGTTAACAAAGTAAGACAGTTAAGTAAAACTAATAATAAAGTGACCTTATCTTAAAGAGCATGCAATATTTACCATCTCTCATACCTCAAACTTCTATTTTTGTGTGTATTGATTTTGTTTGTACAAAACTTTTTAATTTAATATAATCAAAATTATCCATTTTGCATTCAATAATGTACTCAAGTTTTTCTTTGGCCACAAATTCCTTCTTTCTCCACAGATCTGAGAGGTAAACTATCTTTTTTTTTTTAAATTTGCTTATAATATCACTCTTTATGTCTAAATCATGAACCTATTTCGACTTTATCTTGGTATAGGATATTAGATGTGTCAATGCTTAGTTTTTGCCATACTAATTTCCAATTTTCCCAGCAATTTTTGTCAAATACTGAGTTATTATCCCAGAAACTGGGGTCTTTGGGTTTATTAAGCACTAGATTACTATAATTATTGAGTATTATGTCTCAATAACCTAACCTACTCCACTGTTCAAATACTCTATTTCTTAGCTAGAACCAAATGGTTTTGATGACTACTGCTTCACAATACAGTTTTAGATCTGGTGAAGCTAGACATTTGCATTTTTTCATTAATTCCCTTGAAATTCTTGACCTTTTATTATTCCAGATGAATTTTGTTGTTATTTTTTCTAGGTATGTGAAATAATTTCTTGGGAGTTTGATTGATATGACACTGAATAAATGGACTAATTTATGTAGAATTGTTAATTTTATTATATTAGCTTGACCTACCCATGAGCATTTGATAATTCTTCCAATTGATTAGATCTGACTTTATTTGGGTGAAAAGTGTTTTGTAATTGTGCTCATATATTTCCTAACTTTGTCTTAGCAGGTAGACTCTCAAATATTTTATATTACCTACAGTTATGTTAAATAGAATTTCTCTTTGTATCTCTTCCTATTGGACTTTGTTGGTAACATATAGAAATGCTAATGATTTTGTGGATTTATTTTGTATCCTATAAGTTTACTAAAGTTGAGAATTGTTTCTAGTAGTTTTTTAGTTGATTCTCTAAGTATAGCATTATATCACCTGCAAAGAGTGATAATTTAGTTTGCTCATTAGCTACTCTAATTGCTTTAATTTCTTTTTCTTCTCTTATTGATAAAGCTAACATTTCTAATACAATATTGAATAGTAATTGTGATGGGGGCAACCTTGTTTCACGCCTGATCTTACTGGGAATGGTTCTGGTTTATCATCATTATATATGGTGCTTGCTGATAGTTTTAAATAGATACTACTGATCAGTTTAAGGAAAACTCCAGTGTTTTTAATAGGAATCATATGCTTTTTCTGCCTCTATTGAGATTTCTGTAAGTTTGGTTATTGATATAGTCAATTATGCTAATATTTTTCCTAATATTGAACCAGCCCTGCATTCCTAATATTGAGTCTACTTGATCATGGTGCATTGATAGCATGCTATAGTCTCTTTGCTAATATTTTATTTAACATTTTTGTACCAATATTCACTAAGAAAACTGGTCTATAATTTTCTTTCTCTCTTTTGACCCTATCTAGTTTAAGTATCAGTGTCATATCTGTGTCATAAAAGGAATTTAGTAATACTCCTTCTTTCCCTATTTTCCCAAATAGTTTGCATAGTGTTAGAATTAATTGTTCTTTAAATATTTGGTAACATTCACATGTAAATCCATCTGGCCCTGGAGATTTTTTCTTAGGGATTCGATTAATATCTTGTTCAATTTCTTTTTCTAAAATGGAACTATTTAAGTAATTAATTTCTTCCTCTGTTAATTTGGGCAATCTATATTTTTTGTAAGTATTCATCCACTTCACTTAAATTATCAAATTTATTGGCATACTGTTGGGCAAAATAGCTCCTAATGTTTGCTTTAATTTCCTCTTCATTGGAGAAAGTTCACCATTTTCATTTTTGATACTAACAATTTGATTTTCTTCTTTCCTTTTTCTAACCATATAATTGTTAATTTATTTTGTTGGTTTTTTTCATGAAACCAACTCTTAGTTTTTTTTTATTAATTCAATAGTTTTTTTACTTTAACTTTTACTAATTTCCCCTTTTGTTTTCAGAATTTTAAATTTGGTATTTAATTGGGGTTTTTAACTTGTTCTTTTTCTAGTTTTTTTAGTTGCATGTCCAATTCATTAATATCTTTTATACAAGTAAGTATCTAGAGATATAAAACTTCCCCTAAGAACTGCTTTGGCTGCATCAAATAAATTTTGGTATGTTGCCTCATTATTGTCATTCTCTTGGATGAAATTATCAATTGTTTCTATGATTTGTTGTTTCACCCACTCATTCTTTAGAATTAGATTATTTAGTTTCCAATTAATTTTTGGTCTATTTTTTCCCTGGTCCTTTATTACATGTAATTTTTATTGCATCATGATCTGAAAAAAAAAAATACATTTACCATTTCTGTCCTTCTGCATTTGATTTTGAGGTTTTTATGCCCTAGTACATGGTCAATTTTTGTGTAGTTTCTATGTACCACTGAGAAAAATATGTATTCCTTTCTGTCCCCACTCAATTTTCTCCAAAGGTCTATCATACCTAACTTTTCTAAAATTCTATTTACCTCCTTAACTTCTTTTTTTATTAATATTGTGGTTAGATTTATCTAGTTGTCATAGAGCAAGATTGAGATCCCCCACTACTGTAGTTTTGCTGCCTATTTCTTCTTGCAACTCTCTTAATTTAAACTCTAGGAATTTGGATGCTATACCATTTGGTGCATATATTTTTAGTTCTAATATTACTTCATTATTTATGGTACCCTTTAGCAAAATGTAGTTCCCTTTACTATCTCTTTTAATTAGATCTATTTTTGCTTTTGCTTGATCTGAAATCAGGATCACTACCCCTGCTTTTTTTTTTCTTTTACTTAAGCTGAAGAATAATAGATTCTTCTCCAGCCTTTTACCTTTACTCTGTATGTATCACTCTGTTTTAAATGTGTTTTTTATAAATAACGTATTGTAGGATTTGGGCTTTTAATACAATCTGCTATATGCTTTCATTTTATGGGAGAATTCATCCCATTCCTATTTATAGTTAAAATTATTAACTCTGTATTTCTCGCCAACTTATTTTCACCAAGTTATACTTCTCTTGCCTTTCCCATTTTCTCTCCTCCCTAGTATTTTGCTTCTGACCGCCACCTTTCTCAAAGGGCCCTCCCCTTTTATAGCCACTCCTACTTTCTTGTCTCTTTCCCCTTCTACTTCTGTTTTCCTTTCTATTAGCCTGACTCTTTCCTTAACCCTTTCCCCTCCTACTTTCCTATAGGGTGAGCCAAGTTTTTCTACGAAACTAAATGTCTCATATTCTCTCTCTCTGAGCCAAATTCAATGAGATTAAGATTCACACAATGCTCATCCCTTTCCTTTTTTTCCTCAATTGTAATAGGTCTTTTTTGCCTCTTATGTGGTAATTTACCCCATTTTACCTCCCCTTTCCTCTTCTTCCAGTACAATCCCTTTTCCAGATCTAGTTTCTTTTTTTATATCATCACAATAAAGTCAAATTATATCTACATCCTGTAAGTATATCCTTAAGAGAGATACAGTTCTCATATCATCTTTCCATATAGGGATATAAATTTTTCAACTTTTAAAAGAAACATAGTTTTTTTCTTTCTATTTTACCTTTTTATGCTTTGGTTGAATTCTGTATTTGAAGACCAGATTTTCTGTTCAGCTCTGATCTTTTCATCAAAAATAAATGAAATTCTCCTATTTATTGAATGTCCATCTTTTCCCCTGAAAGATAAAGCTTAATTTTGCTGGATAATTAATTTTTGGCTCCAATCCAAACTCTTTTGCCCTTCAAAATATCATATTCCAATCCCTTTAATCCTTTAAAGTTAAAGTTTCTATGTCCTGAGTAATCTGAATTGTGGCTCCTTAATATTTGAATTGTTTCGGTCTGCATGCAATATTTTCTCCTTGACCTGATAATTTTGAAATTTAGCTATGATATTCCTTGGAGTTTTCATTTTGTGGTCTCTTTCAGGAGGTGATCAGTGAATTTTTTCAATGGCTACTTTACCCTATGGTTTTAGGACATCAGTGCAGTTTTCCTTTATGATTTCTTAAAAGATGTTGTCTAGGCTCTTTTTTATCATGATTTTCAGGTAGTCTAATACTTCTTAGATTGTCTCTTCTGGATCTATTTTCCAGGTCAGTTGTTTTTTGTTTGTTTGTTTGTTTGTTTGTTTGATGAGGTTTTTATATTTTCTTCTATTTTTTTTCTTTTTATTTTTTTTTGTTTGACTGATTTTTGATGTCTCATTGAGTCATTCACTTCCATTTGTTCAATTCTAATTTTTAGTGAATTATTTTCTTCAGTTAGCTTTTTAAATCTTCTTTTGCATTTGGCCAATTGAACTTTCAAATGATTTGTTTTGTTCATTGACTTTTTTGTCCATTTCACAAATTCTGTTTTTCAAGGAATTGTTTTCTTTTTCCATTTTGTAAAATCTATTTTGTAAAGAATAACTCTTCACTTTTTCCTTTTCTTCCATTTTTTTCCATTTTGCTAAATTATTGTTATTATTATTATTCAGACAATGTCTATGTTTCCTGCAAGGTTCTCATTTCCTTTCTCCATTTTTCTTCTAACTCTGTTTTAAGATCCTTTTTGAATTCTTCCAACAGAACATTTTGAGATGGAGACTAACTTATATCAATCTTTTAGGTTTTATCTGGAGATGTTTTGTCTTTAGTATCCTCATGGTTTGAGGTCTATTCTTCCCTATCTTCATAAAAGTTATCTATAATCAGAGACCATCTCCCCCCCCACTCTCCTGTGCCAAATGAGAATCTTGCATGAAACATAGGAATTGTCTGAATAATAATAATAATAATAATAATTTAGCAAAATGGAAAAAAAATTCCCCCAGTGCACAGATGCCACTTGGCCTGGGTCCTTGCCCTGAGCCGGCACTGAACCACCTCCCCCCCACTTCTCCTGAAGTTCTTTCAAAATATCTTCTGCTGGGAAATTGTTATGCTCCAAATATTTATGGGTTCTATCACTCCAAAACCATTTCAGAGGCTTAATGTGGTGTTGATCTGAGGGAAGACAAGAAGAGCTCAGACAAAGACCTGTCTACTCTCTGCCATCTTGGCTCTGCCCCTCCCCCTCAGGTTTTTTGCTATATTTTCCCCCAACTATATTATGAAGTATCTTGTGTGTTAAATATTTATGCCTTTTGTCTTCCAGTTGTTGAAACAACTGTATAAGCTAAATTTATTTTAAGAAAACCTAATGGACAAAGCAATTTTCATTTTGTTTATGTGCTATTTTTAGCATAAAGAACTTGTTTAAGAAGAAGAAGAGGAGGAGGAGAAGAAAAAGGAAGAAGAGAGGGAAGAGGAGGAAGGGGAGGACAAGGACAAGGAGGAGGAGGAGAACAAGAACAACAAAAAGAACTATACTAAGCACATTACAAATTTCTCATTTGATCTTCACAGCAACCTTGAAAAATAGGGGCTATTATTATTCTTATTTTAAAAATGAAACAAACAGAACTGAAATGATTTGCTCAGTCACACAGCAAGTATCTAAGACCAAATTTAAACTCAGGTCTTCATGAGTTCAGGCCCAGCTTTCCATCTGTTATGTTACATAGCTTCCTCTTATTGACAGGTACTACTTATAAAAGTTCCAAGAAAAAGGGAAGGGAGAAGATTCTCAGAATGGCAGATGGTAATATAGCTGTGATATAAAAAGCAGGAATACTATTACTCTTACTTTATAGATGAGAATATTGATCTTCATAAGTTAAGTAACTTGCCCAGAGCCCTTAGCTAATTAAATAGTAATAAGATACCCAACTCCACATTTTCTGATTTTATCTATTGCTTTTTTGGCTATACAAAGCTACCTCTGATTGTCAGACTACATATCTCCCACAGTGCATTTTCAACCCCATGGGGAGATGAGTAATGAATTAGAGCTAAATATGAAATAGATGCCTGAAACTTCTAGAGTTCTAGGTACTAGAGACTAAAATTCTTAAAAAAAAAAAAAAAAAAAAAAAAACCCTGAACATTACCCTGCAATACAAAGGCCAGTTCTGATGTCTCTCAAAGACAGAATGAACTTAATTATTGCTTTAATTAATACCAGTCTTACCAACATCTTTCAAGTGTTCAGCATTTAAACCAAAGAAAAAAGAAACAGTCAGCACTAACAGATCAAATGAACTTTTTTGTTAGGTAAAAGATATGAGGTAAGAGCACATATGTACATATATAATTCTTAGGTGGTATGGCATAGCATCCATGTGGTGCAGTGGATGGAGTATTTGGTCTAGAGTCAGGATACCTTTAAGTTCAGTGCTGGTTTCAGATTTTTTTCTAATTGTGTGACCTATTAAATGGGAATAATAATAGTATCTACTTTTCAGAACTATTGTGAGAATCAGAAGAGATAGTATTTGTAAAGCACTCAGCATAGTGTCTGGCACTTAATAAATACTTATTTAGTTCCTTCCCTCCCTGATTCCCAAACTTAGTGATATAGCAATAAAATTGCTATTCTCCAAGCAGGATTGACAGAAACAGTTTGAGGACTGACAGTCACATCTGACAATCAAGGAAATGACTAATGGTATGGGCTTTATGTAATTTCAAACAATGTGAATCAGCAATAAAAAACACATATACACATATCCCTTATACCAATTGGTCTGTAGAATTAAAGGATATACAATTGTTATTAAGTATGCTCAGTTATGGACAAGTATTAAGACTTGGCCAATCGCTCAGGGGAATCAGGAACTATCTAATCAAATTCAGTGTGAGGATATCTGAGTTCTGCAAGCATAGAAAGAGATAATTCCAATATTATAAAATAGAGTAGAGAGATAAAGGTAATATAAGAAATGTGAGTCAAAAAAACCAGAAACAATCTTTTTAAAGTCCCATAGACATATAAAGTAAGCCTTGCCAGGTTCCCTGTACCATTACACTATTCTAACATAAGATGGATATTCCCTAAATTAAAAGGCAATAAATGCTTCTATCTTTTCTGTATCCTGGGAGTAAGAAATTCTTAGAAGAAAATTACTAGTTCATTTTCACTTTTCTTTCAAAGGGCTATTTGAGATTTTTTTTAACCTTATCTGAATTTATATTTTATTTCCCGCTTCCATTCTACCTTCCCCCAAATATAAGATTTCACTAGTAAAATATGATTCCATTTCCCAGAAGGGTTGATGGAATGTTGTGTTGTTGTTGTCTTTTTCATTAATCAAGTAAATTTCACCGGTGTCTCCATTTAAATGCATTTGTTTACAAAGCAGTTAGTATAGCTTCCGGGGGTGGAGCCATGGTGGCGGAGATCAGACAGGAGTCTCTGTAACCTACTCTAACCTCCCCTCAAACCAACAACATATGAAGCCTCTAGACTGATTCTGAAGCAAAAAAATCCACAATATCTGGAGAACAACACGATTCTAGAAGAAGATACTCTGGAAGAACCTCAAAACAGGTCTGTTTTAATGGGGCAGGGGGTGGCCTACTGAACCCAGACTGCAGCGCAGGGAGACCGGGGCAGGGAGCTGGAGCAGGGAGCTGGAACAGGAGTCAGAACAGGAGTGGGAGCGTTGTGATTTTCACACACCTGGGAGTCTTCTGCGAGCCTCTTGGAACAATTTGTCCTGATTGTGGGCAGGTGGTTTGGAGGGTCTGCCTTTTGAGAGGGATAGATTGTGAACCACTGAACCCCTGATGAGCATCGGACCTAGCTGCCATTACACAGCACCTTAAAGCAATCAATCAAACAACAGGACTGATAAGCACCAGAAATAATTCAATCAGCAGAGCTGCCCAGTTCCTGAAATAACTCAATCAGCAGAACTGCCCCAGGGAAAATTAAAGCAGCTGTCCCACCTTTGCCCTGAACAGACCTCACACCTTTAAAAAAAAATGAATAAAAAACCAAAAAGAGCTCTCACCATAGACAACTTTTATGGAGAGAGGGAAGAACAGACCTCAAATCCTGAGGCCCCTAAAGGTAAAGCAACTCCAGAAAAAGCCCCAAAGAGAGACATAAATTGGTCTCCATGCCACAAGGCTTTCTTTGAAGATTGCATAAAAAATCTTAAAAGAGAGTTAGAAGAAACATGGGGAAACGAAATGAGATCACTGCAAAATAAAATAGAAAAAATGGAAAAAGAATGCAATGAACAAAAAAATGTAATTGGTCAATTGCAAAAGGAACTAAAAACAGTAACTGAAGAAAATAAGACATTAAAAATTAGAATCGAACAATTGGAAATTAATGACTCATCAAGACTTCAAGAATCAGTTGAACAAAAACAAAAAAATGAAAAGATAGAGAAAAACATGAAATATCTCCTAGGAAAAACAACTGACCTGGAAAATAGATCTAGGAGAGACAATCTAAGGATTATAGGGCTTCCTGAAAGCCATGATGAAAAAAAGAACCTGGACACTATCTTCCAGGAAATCATAAAAGAAAACTGCCCTGATATTTTACACCCAGAAGGCAAAATACTCCTTGAAACAATCCACCCATCACCTCCTGAAAGAAACCCAAAAATTAAGTCCCCCAGAAATATCGTGACTAAATTCCAGAACTATCATACCAAGGAAAAGATATTACAAGAAGCCAGAAAGAAACAATTTAAATATCGGGGAGCTACAATTAGGATCACACTGGACCTAGCAGCTTCTACTTTGAAGGATCAAAGGGCCTGGAATCAGATATTCCGAAGGGCAAAGGAACTTGGATTACAGCCAAGAATAAGTTACCCAGCTAGAATGAGCATTATCTTCCAGGGAAGAAGATGGTCATTCAATGATATAGGAGAATTTCACCTATTTCTACTGAAAAGACCAGAACTGAACAAAAAATTTGATCTACAAACACACAACACAAGAGAAACATAAAAAGGTAACAAGAAAAAATAACTCTTGAGAACTATATTTATGTTATAGATACTTATAGAATGAGGGTTGATTTTATGAATCGATTATTACATTATGATTATGATATGATTACTGTAATTTTATTATTATGATATGATTACTGTGATTTTATGATTATTATTATATGTTTATTGTGATTTTATGAATCTTATGATATGATAAACTGAAAAAGAAATTAGAGGTAGAAAAGGGATAACACTGGAAGAAGAGGAAAAGGAGGTAAAATAAGGGAAATTACATCACATGTAGAGGCAAAGAAAACCTATAATGATTGAGGGGAGAAAAGGGAGGGGAATGAGAATTGCGTTAATCTCCATCTCATCAGATTTGGCTCAGAGGGAATAATAGACGTACTTATAAGGAAACTGGAGGGAAAGGGGGGGAAAGGGGGGTGGTTGGGGCTCTAAAGGGGAAGGATTGTTTGAGGGAAGTGGTTTTCAAAAGCAAAATAGTAGGGAGGAGGGAAAGGGGATAAGAAAGAGAAAAGCCTAAGCTAGGGTAAATAAGATGGCAGGAAATACAGAATTAGTTATTTTAACTGTGAATGTGAATGGAATGAACTCTCCCTTAAAGCAGAAACAGATACCACAGTGGATTAAAAACCAGAATCCAACAATATGTTGTATACAAGAAACACATCTAAAACATAGAGATACATACAGGGTGAAGGTAAAAGGCTGGAGCAGAATCTATTATGCTTCAGGTGAACAAAAAAAAGCAGGGGTAGCAATCCTGATGTCAGACCAAGTAAAAGCAAAGATAGACTTCATTAAAAGAGACAAAGAAGGAAATTATATCTTCCTAAAGGGTACCATAGATAATGAAGCAATATCAATACTAAACATATATGCACCAAGTGGTATAGCATGGAAATTCCTAGAGGAAAGGTTCAGAGAGATGCAAGAAGAAATAGACAGCAAAACTATAATAGTGGGGGATCTCACCCTCCCTCTCTCAGAACTTGATAAATCAAACCACAAAATAAATAAGAAAGAAGTTAAGGAGGTAAACAAAATGTTAGAAAAGTTAGGTGTGATAGATCTTTGGAGGAAATTAAATGGAGACAGAAAGGAGTTTACTTTTTTCTCAGCAGTCCATGGAACTTATACAAAAATTGACCATGTGTTAGGACACAAAAACCTCAAAATCAAATGCAGGAAGGCAGAAATAATAAATGCATTTTTTTTAGATCATGACGGAATAAAAATCACATGCAATATAAGGCCAGGAGAAAATAGACCAAAAACCAATTGGAAACTAAATAATCTTATCTTAAAATTAATGGGTGAAACAGCAAATTACAGACACAATTACTAATTTCATTCAAGAGAATGACAATAATGAGACCACATACCAAAATTTGTGGGATACAGCCAAAGCGGTAATAAGGGGAAATTTTATATCTCTAGATGCTTATTTGCATAAAATAGAAAAAGAGAAAATCAATGAATTGGGCTTGCAACTAAAAAAGCTAGAGAAAGAACAAATTAAAAACCCCCAATCAAATACTAAACTTGAAATCCTAAAAATAAAAGGAGAGATTAGTAAAATTGAAAGTAAAAAAACTATTGAATTAATAAATATAACTAAAAGTTGCTTTTATGAAAAAACCAACAAAATAGATAAACCTCTAGTTAATTTAATTAGAAAAAGGAAAGAGGAAAATCAACTTGTTAGTCTCAAAAATGAAAAGGGAGAACTTTCCACCAATGAAGAGGAAATTAGAGCAATAATCAGGAGTTACTTTGCCCAACTATATGCCAATATATTTGATAATCTAAGTGAAATGGAGGAATATCTACAAAAATATAGCTTGCCCAGATTAACAGAAGAGGAAATAAATTACTTAAATAGTCCCATTTCAGAAAAAGAAATAGAAAAGTCATTAATCAACTCCCTAAGAAAAAATCCCCAGGACCAGATGGATTTACATGTGAATTCTACTAAACATTTAAAAAACAGTTAACTCCAATACTATATAAACTATTCGAAAAAATAGGGAATGAAGGACTCCTACAAAACTCTTTTTATGATACAGACATGGTACTCATACCTAAACCAGGTAAAACAAAAACAGAGAAAGAAAATTATAGACCAATCTCCTTAATGAATATTGATGCAAAAATCTTAAATAAAATATTAGCAAAGAGATTACAGAAAATCATTCCCAGAATAATACACCATGACCAAGTAGGATTTATACCAGGAATGCAGGGATGGTTCAATATTAGGAAAACTATTAACATAATTGACTATATTAATAACCAAATTAACAAAAACCATATGATAATCTCAATAGATGCAGAAAAAGCATTTGATAAAATCCAACATCCATTCCTATTAAAAACATTAGAGAGTATAGGAATTAATGGACTTTTCCTTAAAATAGTCGGTAGCATCTATTTAAAACCATCAGCTAGCATCATATGTAATGGTGATAAACTGGAACCATTCCCAATAAGATCAGGGGTGAAACAAGGTTGTCCACTATCACCATTACTGTTCAATATTGTATTAGAAATGCTAGCCTTGGCAATAAGACAAGAAAAAGAGATTAAAGGAATTAGAGTAGGTCATGAGGAAACCAAATTATCACTTTTTGCAGATGATATGATGGTCTACTTAGAGAACCCTAGAGAATCAACTAAAAAACTATTAGAATTAATCCACAACTTTAGCAAAGTTGCAGGATACAAAATAAATCCACATAAATCATCAGCATTTTTATACATCACCAACAAAATGCAACAGCAAGAGATACAAAGAGAAATTCCATTCAAAATAACTATCAATGGAATAAAATATTTGGGAATATATCTGTCAAGGGAAAGTCAGGATCTATATGAGCAAAACTACAAAACACTCTCCACACAAATAAAGTCAGATCTAAACAATTGGAAAAACATCAAGTGCTCTTGGATAGGTCGAGCAAATATAATAAAGATGGCAATACTACCTAAACTAATCTATCTATTTAGTGCTATACCTATCAAACTCCCAAGAGATTATTTAACTGAACTAGAAAAAATAACAACAAAATTCATCTGGAAAAACAAAAGGTCAAGAATTTCAAGGGAATTAATGGAAAAAAATGCAAATGAGGGTGGCCTAGCTGCACCAGATCTAAAACTATATTATAAAGCAGTGGTCACCAAAACCATTTGGTACTGGATAAGAAATAGAGTAGTGGATCAGTGGAATAGGTTAGGTTCACAGAACAAAATACTCAATGACAATTGTAATCTAGTGTTTGATAAACCCAAAGACCCCAGTTTTTGGGATAAAAACTCACTATTTGACAAAAACTGCTGGGATAATTGGAAACTAGTCTGGAAGAAATTAGGCATTGACCCACACCTAACACCATATACCAAGATAAGGTCAAAATGGATTCATGATCTAGGCATAAAGAATGATATTATAAACAAATTAGAACAATGTAGGATGGTTTACCTCTCAGACCTGTGGAGGGGGAAGGAATTTGTGACCAAAGAAAAACTAGAGGTCATCATTAATCACAAAATAGATAAGTTTGACTATATCAAGTTGAAAAGTTTTTGTACAAACAAAATGAATGCAGACAAGATTAGAAGGGTAGCAGTAAACTGGGAAAATATTTTTACATCCAAAGGTTCTGATAAAGGCCTCATTTCTAAAATATATAGAGAATTGACTCAAATATATAAGAATTCAAGCCATTCTCCAATTGACAAATGGTCAAAAGATATGAAGAGACAATTTTCAGACGAAGAAATTGAAACTATTTCCGGTCACATGAAAAGGTGCTCCAAGTCACTATTGATCAGAGAAATGCAAATTAAGACAACTCTGAGATACCACTACACACCTGTCAGATTGGCTAAAATGACAGGAAATGATAATGATAGCTGTTGGAGGGGATGTGGGAAAACTGGGACACTGATACATTGTTGGTGGAACTGTGAACGGATCCAACCATTCTGGAGAGCAATTTGGAGCTATGCTCAAAAAGTTGTCAAACTGTGCATACCCTTTGACCCAGCAGTGTTTCTACTGGGCCTATATCCCAAAGAGATCTTAGAGGAGGGAAAGGGACCCACATGTGCAAGAATGTTTGTGGCAGCCCTTTTTGTAGTGGCTAGAAACTGGAAACTGAATGGATGCCCATCAATTGGAGAATGGCTGAATAAATTATGGTATATGCATGTTATGGAATATTATTGCTCTGTAAGAAACGACCAACAGGATGATTTCAGAGAGGCCTGGAGAGACTTGCATGAACTGATGCTGAGTGAAATCAGCAGAACCAGGAGAACATTATACACAGCAACAAGACTATACGATGATCAATTTTGATGGACATGGTTCTCTTCAACAATGATGTGATTCAAACCAGTTGTGCTGCGATAAAGATAGTCATATACATCCAGAGAGAGGCCTGTGGCAACTGAGAGTGAACCACAACACAGCATTTTAATGCTTCCTGTGAATATTTCCATGCATTTTGTTTTCCTTCTTAGGTTGTTTTTTTCTTCTTCTCTTTCTAGATCTGATGTTTCTTGTGCAGTAAGATAAGTGTATAGATATGTATACATGTATTTGTCATATAATTTATCCTATCTAGCATGTATTAGATTACCTGTCATCTAGGGGTGGGGGTTGGGGGGAAGGAAAGGAAAAGCTTGGGAAAAAAAAGTTTTTTTGCAAAGGTCAATGTTGAAAGGTCACTCATATGTTTTGTAAATAAAAAGCTTTATAAAAAAAAAAAAAAAAAAAAAAAACAGTTGGTATAATGGTTCCTGGGAAACATGATTTTCATTTATAATTTTTTTTATAATCAAGATTCTTTCACACTGAAACTAAAGGAACACAACTAATAAAGCCCAAACAAGATCAACTACCTCTCTGAAGGGCAGTTTTAACTTGGCAAACTGATTGACAGCGAGCAACAAAGGGCTATCCAAATTTTTCTCTGCCTCTGGTTACCTCTACTGATCAAGGTAGCATTCTTTCAGTAATTCTTTTAAAAATCTAGTACAACAATTTTGCTATGAAAGAAAATCTTTTGGAATTTTTTCTATCAATACACATATTTGCAGGTATGAATGACAATTCTGGACTACAAGTAGTGTAACAGTAAGAAAATAGGGTTTTGATTCAGAAACACTCAGTTCTAGTTCTGGTTCTTTCATTTTGAGTTATATAATAGTAAGTCATCCAATCTCTCTAAGCCTCAACATTCTTGTCTGTGAAGTGGATATAATTATAAGAACATTTTATTCCTTATTTTAGATCTGTTGCAAAGAAAATAAGAGTCTTGGAAAAGGAAAGAACTTTAGAGATTTTCTAGTATAATTCTATCATTTAGCAAATAAGGAAATTGAGGCATAGAATAATGAAGTGATTTGACCAAGATCTAAAAGTATTAAGTGAAAAAGTAAGAATTTGAACTCAGATCTCCTGACTTCAATTCTTGTGACTACGTTCTCAATTATGTGCATAAATTATTTTGCAATCGTAAAGTGCAATATAAATGTGAGTTGTTGGAGGGAGAATTTGGATCATTTTTGAATGAATGAATTAAATGAACATGTGTCCATGAGAAGGATTACTTGGAATACTGCACAGGGACAAGTCTGTAAAAGAGGTATTTATTATTCTAGAATCCTGAGATTATTTATTTTTAATTTATTTTTTTGCTAAAGGCAATCCCAGGCAAAGATTTTGTTGTTGTTTTACATTGTGTTGACTTTTAATTACAAAGTAATTATCCTCTATTTCAATCACAACTTCAGAATAAGTATTATTTAGCATGAAATCCATCACATTCTCCACAAAAACCAAAAAGGGGAAAGGAGAACAGGGGAAATTAAAAGAGACTTTGTATGGTAATATTTAATGCAAGAGTAGTACAAGGCTAACAAACTGAATTTGACTGCAGTCAGCATTTTAGGCTTTCAAAGAGCATATGTAAGGAATTATTATTGATATTTTAATTATTTTATAACTATATAATTTAGAGATGACAATAAAATACTATGATTATTTTCAAATTATTGACTATGCCCTGACCTTTGAGCACATTCAGAATGCTAAGCATATGAGAGAGAAGCTATTCCTCCTAGTACTTTCCCCAGTCTCCCTCTATAATCTCTGATCTCCTAGAGCAGGGAGAGCAGAGCTTTGCCTTATGGCACTGAAATTTAGAGGGTGACAGAAATGATAATCCTGCAACAGCTGATAACTGAGTAAGTTTAGCACCTAGTTAGAAAGGTTAATGAGGTAAAATAAGAAGTTATCAGATAGTGATCTCTTTTCATAAAATCACCCTTTAAGTGATCTCCAATCTGAGCCAGCCTCATGCAACCTATGATCGCTGCCTAAAGAGTCTCTTTCCCATTCCCCAGCTGAATTTGTCTTAATAACATTAAGGGTCCATTTTCTCCATGTAAATTTTATATCATTTTCCTCAAGTTTGAAAAATCACTACTTTAAACTCCAGCTCACATAATTAAGCAAACTTGATTGAAGAAAGCAATACTTTTAAGATAATTATATTCATATCCATAGATGAGAGGAGAAATAACCACACTGTTCATGTGTTATTCTTTAAATAAAATATTATTACTTACCAATCAAAGTAGGTTAGTCATTTTGAGTGGTTTTTTTGAGTATTGGTGTCAAATTTATTTCAAATAGCTTCACTCAATTATCTTTGTCTCATCCTTAATAAGGCACACAGTCTGTGACCATGTAATAAAGTAAAGCTTTCTGTCCCCAAAGGCACAGACAAACACATGACCTTGACTTCAATAGCACCACTTCCTAACAAAGCTAACCTAGACAGCTCTAGGAAATATCTCCTAACCTAAATAGTTAACAGAGGCCTCTTCCTAACTCACTCAGACACCAATTGTTTCATCCATAAAACAAGCTTTAAAGCTTCCAAAGAAAGCTTTAGATATGTCAAGTAGCAAAATAAATAAATAAATAAAATAATTCTAATCAGAGCACAGACTGAAAGGTCATCTAATGCAACCCCTTGCCTTTAAGCAGGACCACAAACTTTAATCATTACAAGTAAATGAAAATTTATTCTGTCTTTAAATACCAAAGAAGATTACTGGTATCCATTCCAATGTCTACCATTGTCTACGGTTACTTTTAGAGTAATTCTCTTTAGGTTAAGTGAATGAAAGTATAAGAATGATGTTAATTTTTTTCCACCTATGTTTTTCTTATTAGTGTGTTAGAATCTATATAGACAAGGAAAAATGTTTGTTTATATGGGGAATTTGATGGATATAGACAGTCAACCTAAATAATGCATAGTTTTGTTTGATAGGTCAACTCTCTTAAATCATCTTTCTGCTTAACAATAATTGGAAGGGGACAAGAGTGGGGAGAGAGAGCTTTATAATTGCTTCAATGTTCACTCTTCTCTGTCCAAGGAAACACAAACTTTAGTCTTCCTCAGTAAAATATTATTTTTAGAATGAATGAAGCTACACATTACTTTGTGAAATAGTTGGATTGCTGAAAAAGTTCAGTGATTTTTTTTGTAAATTGAATCATACTTTAAATATAATTAGGGATTTGATTATTTTAAAGAATCCAATGAAAACCAAATACAGGAGCCAACAATGTCATTGTTCCAACCCATCTGTCATTATTATTCTTCAAATATTCAATATTCAAATATTCTCAATTGCAGAGTCTCCGTAGACCTTTGACTAAAGGTCTTTGCTTTCCAAGAGCACAGTCATGGTCCAATAGAAGAGGAGGAAATGCACATGTGCTGTCTCTTTGGAGGATTAGTCTTAGTTGTCATTTCATTAGTCATGGCCAAATATACATTTCTAGTTCAGAGAAATAAATGCTTCTTAAGTTGAGTAGGGGAAACCCAGGATTTTGGAGCTTTGCTATATTTGTAGCACTAATTATTGTTGGCTTTGGCTTTTGTTTTGGGGTTTTTTTTCCTGATGGCAATGTTTTGTAAAAAAAAAAAAAAAAAAAAAAAAAAAAAAAAAACTGTCTTTCACATACTCTACATCTCCCCAAAAAAGTTTCCTAATATTTGAGCTATTATTTTTCCAAAGTAAAGTAAAATACAAAAACAAATGAAGTCATTATTTTGTTCTAGCTTGCTAGAGGTTTATAATAGTAAATAATAGAATACTACAAATATTATTTTTGAAAAATAGTTTCTTCACTGCCTTTAAGACAACATTATTTAAGGAGGTGCAAATGAGAAAGAAACAATATGAAGCTATCAAGAAACTCCCCAACATCATCTGTTCTGGGTTCTCTCCTTATATTAGCACTCATGCTTTGGGATGGAGTTGGCTAGCTGCCTCTCCAAGACTATTAAAATGGCTTCGAAAAAGACCCCTGGATCTCAGGGGATAGATGATATATTTTGATAAGCTGAATGTAAACAAATCAAAACCATGTGAATTAACTCCTCCTAAAACTAGGAGAAGATACTTAATAACCAAGAATCCTTGAAAGTGTTAAATATCTAAAGAAGAATTTGGCTAGTTTGGGCCAATTCCAGGTACATGTAATCTCTCTCATATTTAGCTGAAGTATTTTTTTTAAGTAATGTTTACAACTTTTTATATAAACAGAATAAATAAATTCTAACTTATCCTTTTATGATTATCATCAATCCATTGCCCTTTTGCAGTGATTTTGAACTGGATTAATTTTTTAAGCATTTCTTTTATATATCTATTGTATCTTTCTTCCAAAGGTCTCCCAGGGTTATAGAGTTCTCATATGGAGGATATTTCTCAAATCAAGGATGTGAATCTATGGAGTTAGAATACAGGGACTAAGAGGGAAAAGCCATGACACAAGAGGAGATCATTAAGGAAGGAGTAGCCTGAATCTTAGCAGCCAATCTGACACTTCCATTCACCTTCCAGATGTGTGGTTGAATCTTCACCCCTTTTATCTATAATTGAAAACAGTTACCAGAAATTAAAAGAACTCTGGCTTCTGGCTTCTTCTATCATTTGTCATACAACAGTAATTGCTGTGTTCACTGATATAATATTATTTTTATTATCAAAAAGGGAGACACTCCTTTTTTTGATGATAAAATGAGGTGGTCATAGCAACACTGGCCAAACATATTCAACTTTCAATGGGAGATCTCCATAATGCAATTATAATCCTTTGGAGTTCAATTCTTATAAAGTCCTATTTTGTTTTTTAAAAGAGCCAGTATAAATAATCCATTCATTTTTAATAATCATATTATTTTAAATAGGTTGGTAAAAGTTGAAAATATTCCAATATGTTTTCTTGGTGTTTGCAATTCCCCCCACCAACAATACTGCATAATTTATTCTTATTACTAATTTATATAGCACCTCTCTTTTGAGGAGCTCATAATGCCTTTCCAACTTTAGTATCTCATTAAATATTCATAATCACCCTCCAAGGAAGGAAAAAGACAAGTATTATGTTAACAAATAATTCTTCCATAAAAAAAAATCTACTATGGTAGGGAAGTAAATTCAAATTGCAAAATAATGCCAGGAAAAAGTGATTCCAAACACTTTTGATCCACATCCATTTATAATATTCAGCAAGAGGTAAGTACAAAATTATCCTCAACTAGTACATATACTAGGCTGTTCTGTTTTAAGTGACCACAAAGGCCAGAATTGCTCATGAAATTCCCATTGGGGAGCTACAATGCTTCCATTCTTGGAGCAGGAAAAGAGGAGACATTTTTCTTTTGTATCCTACCTACTTTTAAAAGGTCACAAGAACAGACTGGGGGAAAAACATAGTCACTAATGTATGTTGCAAATAGAGAAATGGTGATCAATCAAAATAGAACTCTGCCAATGCCTGAAATTTCCTTCTATTTCAAAATACAATGTTTTTGTCCTAGAGTCTTCTGAAACCAAAATACAAATCCTAATAGCACCAAGAAGCTATGCATACTATTCTCATAAGAATATATACTCAGTGAAAGAATTTTCTCCATGTCTCTAGGAAGGGATATAAAATGTTAGACCTCTAGCTCCGTAATCATTTACCCTTCATCACCATGTCATTGTGACACATGTTCAGTGGAAGCAACAGGTAAGACAAAAGAAATAATCATGGAAACAAAATATAAAAGAAGGAAGAGCAGGTGAATTAAAAATTTATCTTCCTCCACAATTCATTTTCAATGACAAGTACTGGAACTCCTCAGTAAGAAATTTCACATATCTTTTAATTTCTTCTTGGGCTTCAGGGAAGATGCAAAAGTCCCAAAGAAATTGGATATATATTTTTTTTCCTTTTTCTTAATGACTTCTAATCAATTCCTTTTCTTTCTCTTTATTCATTCTGCAAATGGAAAGAATGAATGGTCCACAGCATTGTTCAATATGAAACAACTTAGGCTATGCAAAAATCATATGGTACAATCTAGTTTTTCAGCTTATCTATTAATTTCTTTCTGTGTGTTGACATTTTGAAGTCTTACACTCAGAAGAAAGTATGGATATTTAGATATGAATTTAGAGAATTTTAGAGTTAAAAAGAATAAGAAAGATCATATAGGCTAAATAATCCATTTTATAAATAAGAAAACTGAGACTCAAAAAGAATTTTCTCATTCAATCAAATTAATACTTTTATTGGCAAAACTAAGGCTAAGTCTTTCATAACTTTCTAAATGATTTCTTTTTGAGTTTATAAACTGAAATGGGTACTATAAAAGTCTTCTGTAATTACCCATATGTGTCTTTGAGCTATCAGTTAGACAACAGGTACTCCTCTTTCAGGTTCTTGGAAGGAGTTACACATGGCATGCTGATTAAATTTAAAGAAGATAAAAAATACATAGAAATAGCTACCATTCTAGATGACATTCGAGGTTCTAGAAAGATCTAACTACTATAAAAGGACAGACTAATATAAAAAGACAAAATTTGATAGCAAGATAGGTATATAGATGTATGTGTTTCTATAGCATTTATTAAGCACTTACTATGTTCTAGGTACTGAACTAAGAGCTAAAGATACAATTATAAGTAAGTAAGACAGTCCTTGGCATCAAGATTGCCTTCTAATGGGGAGAAACAGTACATAAAGAGGTGATGACAAAAATATACTAGAGCTCTGCTAGTGAGATGCTATTGCTAAATTATCAGTATGAAAATTTACACCTCATTGATTTGTAAATGCTATAAATCATGTTTTGATTTATTGTTGGGTTAATTATATAGATTTAAGAAAATGATAGAGGAAATGTTAATAATGTATATCAAATTTAAAAGTTTGTTGTATATACCTTTTTTATTTTTATAAGAACTGGTTGTTAAAACATTTAACAATGTACCCTGTGAATGAATAAAAAGCAAAATGAAGATGGGAAGATTTATATTCAGTGGTGTGGTTCAGAGATGGCTTAGAAATAATGTGAAGGTCTACATCTAGGCAAGATAAATCTTCTCTTGTTGTTGTTATTGTTCAGTTGTTTCATTTGTCTGACTCTTCATTTGAAGTTTTTTTGGCAATGATATTGAAGTAGTTTGTCATTTCTTTCTCCTGCTCATTTACTGATGATGAACTGAGGCAAACAGGGTTAAATAATTTTCCCAGGGTCACATAGCTAGTTAGTGTCTGAGACTGCATTTGAACTCAGGTTCTCCTGACTGCAGGGCCAGCACTGTGCCCTTAACTGCTCAAAATAAATCTTAATCCCACCTATTAGATCTAGGTGTGGTTTTAGGGATGTATCCAGATTTTGAGGGGAGAAGACATAAGAATGAATATCAGCATAACCTGAAGAACTGGTCAATGTTAAGTCCTGGTTACATAAAAATCAATTGAATGAGTGTGGGCTTGGCTAGAAAGAGGTCAAAAGAACTGTTATTTTTTATTGGATTGTAAGGATTATTGTGTGTTTTAGCAATCCAAAAAAGTTAATGCTATATTACCCTAAATTAAAAGTGGAGTTGTATTCAAAATGAAGGAGGAGAAACTCCCATAGTACTCTACCATACTGAAAAAAAAAAAGTCTTGTTCTATTCTAGAAGCCACATTTTAGAAGTATATCCAAATTGCACCAAGATGTGGACAACCAGCAAGGTAAGGGGATTGGTGAATATATTATAAACAGATTGTTGAGGTTACTAGTGATGCTTAGCTCAGAGGAATTTTTATTTTAGATTTTCCAGGATTTGTTATTTCTTTGGTCTAGGACCTTCCTGGGGGAAGAAAATTTCCTCTACCAATGAAGATGTTCTGCAAATAATAATCTTGGGGATTTTCCTGGAGAGCAGAAGGAATGACTTGCTATCATGTCAAAGACAAGATTTTAACACATAGCTTTCTGACCTAAAGTCCAGTTCTCTAATCACTTACCTACAGTGCTATGAAAAATCTTAAAGACCATTTAATTGTCTTTAAATATTTCAGAAATATAAGGGTTGTTTCTGGGGGCAAAAACAAGATGGTAGAATAGAGGAAGCACTCGTCTGCACTCTCTCAACATTCCTTTCTGAACAACTTTAAAATAACACTTCAAATCAAATTATGCAGCATTTGGGCCAACAAAAGACTCTTCCATTCCCAAAAATCTTAAGTGGTCATAAAAAGAGAAGGTGACATAAAAACAGAAGATAAGCAGAAGATTCCATATAGATGAAACACCAGTGATGAGATTAGATGGTGACAACAGAAATAGAAGCAGCTTCAGGAACTCCGAATCCAGAGGTGGTAAGGGGATCTGGCAACTAGTTATAAAGAGTTAACAGGGAAACTAGCACTGTGCTAGTAATGGATGCAAAACTAGATACTATTTGGCAACTCCATTATCTAGAGCCAGTTCTGTGTCATAGTTCACAAGTGAAATGAAGTGAGCAGAACCAAGAGAATATTGTATACAGTAACAATGATATTGAAAAGATGATCAATCATCAACTGTAAAAGACTTAGCAACTCTAATCAGGATAATGATCCAAAACCATTACAAAGGGCTCATGATGAAAAATGCTGTACATCTCCAGAGAGAAAACTCTGATGAACTCTGATGCAAATCAATGTATGCTTTTTTTAAACTTTGTTTTTCTTGGGATTTTTTATCTGTATTTTCATTTGTAACACAACTAATATGGAAATATGTTTTATTTGATTTCACATGTGTAATTGTTATAAAATTATCTGCCTTGCCAAAGAGAAGAAAGGAACAGAAGGGAGAGAGAGAATTTGCAAGTCAACATTTTTAAAAATAAATGTTTAAAAGTTTTCACATGATTTGTGAAATATTTAACAAAATAAAAAAGTATAAGTGCTACAAACTTCCAAAATACTTTGAAAGTTCAATTATTTAAACATTTAAAAATATTGGTATTAAAATTAACATTATATCAACATTAAAATCTTAAATTATTGTAATTCAAGATAACCAGCATTTGTGCTAAATGTTAATCTCTTTTTTTAAATTTTATTTGCATAACATATGTGTGGATAATTCTTCAACAATAACCCTTACATAGCTTTCTGTTACAAATTTTTCCCCCCAACTACCCACCCCTCCCCTAGATGGCAGGATATCCACTAGATGTTAATTATGTTAAAATATTGGCAAATCGAATATATGTATACATATTTCCAAACTTATCAGCTAAATGTTAATCTCTAGTGGATTTTTGAACTTGGTAAAAAAATGTCATCAGCTGCAGCTCAATGATTTTTTTAGAGGACTACATTTTTAATCCCAGCCTCAAGATCATGCAAAGAACAAGGTCTGGTACATACATGAGAGTTTTCACTGACTTCACAAGAAAAAGTCTAATGGAGATAGAGCAGGACCAAGGTGGTCAAGCAAGAGGATCATCTTTACCATCCACTGGTCTTAAATAGTGTGACCTGGAAAATTGAAGGTAAATAGTAATGCAGGCAACATATTGACTTTGAAAGCAACTAATTAACATTATATTTGTTATATTGTATTTTTATTTATTTTGTTAAATATTTCTCAAGTATCTTTTGATTTGACTCCCACCATAGTAGGAATTTTGTGGGCCACAATGAACCTCAGGCTGTTTGATACCTTTGAATACATGTCCACTGTCATCCGTTTCAGTTCTTAACCTGGGCAAATCACTTAACCCTCTCAGAGTTCTAGGCAATTCTAGATGAGGAACTGGAGAGAATGGACTGATTTGCAATAATCTGCAGTTTCCTCATGTCATAAGAGTTCTCTTGGGTGGATACACACACACACACATACACACACATATATATACATATATATGTAGCATATATAAAAATAGAACTGAACAAATGGAAAAAAGGTCCAAAAATTCACTAATGAAAATAACTTTTTGAAAATATTATATAAATATATACAGACACACACACACGGAGTTGATGGCACAGTAGATAGAGAATTGGCTTTATTCTGGAGAGCAATTTGGAACTATGCTCAAAAAGTTATCAAACTGTGCATACCCTTTGACCCAGCAGTGTTTCTATTGGGCCTATATCCCAAAGAGATCTTAGAGGAGGGAAAGGGACCCACATGGGCAAGAATGTTTGTGGCAGCCCCTTTTGTAGTGGCTAGAAACTGGAAACTGAATGGATGCCCATCAATTGGGGAATGGCTGAATAAATTATGGTATATGAATATCATGGAATATTATTGCTCTGTGAGAAACAACCAGCAAGATGATTTCAGAGAGGCCTGGAGAGACTTGCATGGACTGATTCTGAGTGAAATGAGCAGAACCAGGAGATCATTATACACAGCAACAACAAGACTATATGATGATCAATTCTGATGGACATGGCTCTTTTCAACAATGAAATGTTTCAAACTAGTTCCAATTGTTCAGTGAAGAAAGCCATATACACCCAGAGAGAGGGATGTGAAATATGGACCACAACATAACATTTTCATGCTCTCTATTGATGTTTGCTTGCATTGTGTTTCCTTTCTCTGATTTTTTTTTTCTCTTGTAGTTATGAGTTTTCTTGCACAACAAGATAAGTGTGGAAATATGTATACATATATTTGATTTGTTAAGTATTTTAACATAATTAACGAGTAGTGGATTTCCTGCCATTTAGGGGAAGGGTGGGGAGTGGGGAGGGGGATTTGTAACAGAAAGCTTTGTAAGGGTTAATGTTGAAGAATTACCCACACATATGTTTTGCAAATAAAAAGTTTTAATTAAAAAATTTAAAAAAGAGAGAGAGAATTGGCTTTGGAGTTAAGAACATCTGAATTGAAATCCAACACTTACTATCTGTATGTTTTTGCTTAACTTCTAAGTGCCTCCATTTCTTCAAATAATAATAGCACCTACCTGCCTGTGTTGTTGTGAGGATCTAATTAGGTAATGTTTTTTATGTATTATTTAAATATTAGTTTTATATGTCTTATAATATATACAATATAGCTACTATATATATATAATGAATATTACATACTAATTATATAAAATTAATCAAATTATGTGTGTTAAAACTTGATTTTGTTAATAACAATGGAATATTAAAATATATATGCACATAATAGCTAGTAGATATATGGGTATATATAACATGCATATATACTTATACATACATATATTCATGCATACACACATATATACATATATATATTTCATATATATATAATTAGTATATGATATACACCAACAAAATTTGATACTTTCTCTGCACATAATTATCTTAGAGAGTTGCCTAGAACCCTGAGATATTAAGCAATTTGCTGAAGGTAAAAAAAAAAAAATACACGTATATGTATACATATACATATATATATGTTTATGGTAGTCTTTGGGGGTGGAATAACAATTATTTATTAATTCAAAATTGATTTTGCTATTAACCAATAAGTAAATATTAAATTTGTTGTAAACCTGTTTCTTATCCATTCTTTTTCCAAGCTGTCTATACTTATATTTTTCAGTAAAATGGACAACTCTTGCTCTGAGTTCTCAAATAGAAAAAAGAATTATGCAACTACCCACAGTTTGTTTGTGGTAGTAAATGTCATTATGAATTTCCTGATGTTGGAATAAGAAAATTAGATATTGTTCTTTTAAATGAACATGACACATGGATGCCAACTGACTCAATGAAGGCACAAAAAGGATCAGAGAGAGGAAAGAGAAAGAGGGAAAGAACAAATATTTCTATTCTGTATTTTAGGAAACGTGGAAAAATGCCAAGACTCTGGGGATAGAAGATGAGGAGAAGGAGATCTTGGAAAATGACATATATTTCATTGTGGTCTCTTTGTGGTCTCTTTCAGTGAAAAAGAAAAGTTCTATATACAAGTTTTCACATAATTCACAAAATCGTAGCCTTCTGGACATCTCAGTTCTTGGGAATATGTAAACTTCTCTTCTGTCATAAGAACAAAAGCTATCAGTCTATAAAATATTCACAATATCATTAAACCAAGAACATATCTGCCCATATGAATAACTTGTGCCAAATTTACAACTTAAGTGCTTTTTTAATACACAGTTCTATTACAAATAAATCCCAGGCCTGGTGGAATTTGTTTTTAGTTATATCAGTATATCAATATGAGATGAAGGGGAATAAAACCCTTTTGGCACTTCTCCTTGAAACACTATAATCCAAAAAAATGGTACATAAACTCTCCATAGAATACCAGAATCTCGTAGGCCTCTATGGAAGAAATTTCAATGGCTATATATCTACTTCAACTCATACCTCAGCAGAATTTCCTTCTATGACAGGTCATCCTGTTTCTGCTTGAAAATCTCCAATTATGATGAATCTTCCATATTAAAATCTCATTCTACTCTTAGGTAATTTTAATTGTTAGGAAATTCTCCTCTACAGCATCATAAATTATTAGCTACAAATTTTTCCCTATATCTTTCTCTGCAACTTTTACCCATTGTTCCTAGTTCTGCCTCTAAAGTCAAACCAAAAAAAAAAAAAAAAAAGTTTAACATTTCTTCTATATAACTATCCTTCAAATATATAAACATAGTTGTCTTCTTGTTCCATTCTCTAGTCTAATCTTTTCCAAATTCTGTCATCTAATGATCATACAAAATCATTGCAACTAACTATGAATGTGATCAACTTATTTGTTTCCTTCCTAAGTTAAGTAGCCAGAATTGAACCCAATAAATCACCAAGTATTTATTAAGCACTCACCATGTACCAGGCACTCTGCTAGACACTGGAAAAACAAAGATAAAAATAAAACAGTCCCTTCCTTCAAGAACTTTATGCTCTAATAGGAAGATGATATGTACATATGGAAGGTGGGGGTGGCAAGGTGCAGTGTGGAAAATCACTAATATCTGAAGGATCAGGAAATGTTTCATGCAGAAAGTTTCCTTGAATTGACCTTTGAAGGATTCCAGAGATGCTAAGAGGCAAAAGCAGGGAAAGAATGCGTTCTAAGAATGAAGAACCGGTTTTCAAGGGCATGTAGAGAGAAGGCCTGAGTAGGGAAAAGTTTAGCACAGCTTTTGTCATTTTTAACACTATGCCTCTATCAATGCAGTTTCATATAGTACTGATATTTGGGAATGCCACTGTTACATTTTTAACTCATGTTAATACTGAAAATCAACTACAACCTTGAGGTCTTGTACAATTGATATTTTCAACATTTAAAGTTGAAAAAGTTTAACATTTGTCCTTATTAAATTTATCTAGAGTCCATTATTTTAAGGATTTGAGATTATATTTCTGTGTTGAAAATATTACTGCCCCTCCTAATCTTCCACAAATTAGATAAGGATGTTATGTATGCCTTCATCCAAGTCACTGATGAAAACATTTAACAGCAAAGGATTCAAATAAATGAAAAAGCTATTAATATAAATGTGGCTTCCTCATTCTTCAGTTTGGAGTCTGTGTCAACTGTCATGAATTCAATTAAATCAAAGGAAAGAAAAGGTTGAAGGCATAGTTTCATATTATATGAGGAGAATCCTTAGTTTTCTTTACAAAGTAATTAAGAGGTCTGTTTTGGCCGTCTTCCCAGCTCATGGTGGGATAAAGAAAAAAAGTTACGGAATTCAAAAGAAAAGGTGAAAATCAGTAAAAGGGGATAATAATCACAAATGATCACAACATAGCACTGATAACTACTTAGAGAAAAGAAACATGGCCTCAAACACAACATTCCCTAGCTGTGTGACCTTGGGCAAGTCACTTAACCCCAATTGCCTCAGCAAAAAAAAAAAAAAAAAAGAGAGAGAGAGAGAAAAGAAACAACCCAGTTAACATGATAGATCAGTGGGTAGAGTGTCAGGTCTGGAGTCAGAACGACAAGTTCAAAAATGGACTTACTAGTCATGTGGCCCTGGAAAAAATCCCTTAACTTATGTTTCCTTCCATTTTCTCATCTATAAAATGGAGATACTAATATTATCTATCTTCTAGGGCTGTTTTGAGGATAAAAAGAGATAATAATTATAAAGCACTTAACACTCCCTGGCATATAGTAAGCATTATATATATATATATATATATGTATATGTATACATATATATATGTATATATATATACATATACATATGTATATATATATACACATATATATGTATACATATATACATATATATGTGCATATATATATATCAGTTATTGTTATTGTTATTTTAAAAAGGAAAAATTCAGAAAGGAATATGATCCCTGAACTTCAGTGAATCCCCAGTTCTACTCTGGTTAAAAGAAAGAATTTAAAATGCCATGTAACCTAGTTAAGTATTTATTGCACTGAGAGTACCTAAAATTTTAATGTAGTTTTTACCTATTTAGACTGCATGAAAGAGTGCAGTTAAGATGGCAGAGCAAAGAAGCACTTAGATGAGCCCTCCCAAAATACCTTCCAAATAACTCAAAAATATGCCCCAAATCAAATTCTGAAGCAGCAAAACAAACACAAGATCAAGTGAAACAATTTTACAGACCAAGATAATTATGACTACTATAGCCAAAAGGAGCAATAGTACTTCCAATGCAGGGGAGCAAGGATCCAAGTTTCAGTTCCATGATAGGGAAAAGAACTTGTGGTATTTCACAAGTGATCACAAGGGAATAAGGACCTTGATCTCAATTATAAGACAGAGGTAAACACTAACAATTATGGCTGTAGGAGAATGGGAGTACTGGTCAGAATCCCAAAACCAAGAAAAGTGTTGGTATTGGTAGATACAGGGGAACAAGGTCCCTTCCTGGGTAAAGACCCAAGCACAAATCAAGAGAAGAGTGAGCATACCTTTTCTTAGATCATTCCACTTTTGAAGCACTGAAAACTTATAGATTTCAAGAGCTGGCTCTGAAAACAATAGCAAGAAAGACCTGAAGCTTGAAATAGTACCCCTTTTACTCTAAGAACAGAATGTAACTTTAATCCACAGTTAAAGTCAAGAAAATGAACTAAGAAAATGAGTAAACAACAGAAAAAGAGCTTGACCACTAAAAGTTACAATAGTGACAGGGAAGATCAAGATACAAACACAGAAGACAGCTATGTCATGCAACTACAATCAAAGTATCAAAGAAAAATGTGAATTAGATACAAACCCAATAAGAAAATCTCAAAAAAGAATTGAAAAATCAAATAGGAGAGGTAGAGGAAAAATTGATAAAAGAAATGAGAGTGGTGCAAGAAAATTATAAAAAGAGAGTGAACAGCTTAGTAAAAGAGACACAAAAATACACCAAAGAGAAGAGCACCTTAAAATTCAGAATTGGCAAAATGGAAAAAGAAATATAGAAGCTCACTGAAGAAAATAATTTCTTATAAATTAGAATTGAGCAAGTAGAAACTAATGATTCCATGGGACATTAAGAAACAATAAAACAAGATCAAAAGAATGGAAAGATGGAAGAAAGTGTGAAATATATCATTGGAGAAATAACTAAATTGGAAAATATATTTAGGAGGAATAACTTAAGAATTATTGGACTATCTGAAAGCTACCTGAAAGGCCTAAAAGAAAAAAAAAAAAAAAGAAAGAGCCTAGACATTGTATTTCAAAAATTATCAAGAAAAACTACTCTGATACATTAGAGCCAGAGGGTAAAATTGGTTGGTTGTTGTCCTTCATCTCAAAGAGGACTAAAATGACATATTATGTTAGAATCAAGTTACAATGAGTCTGAATGTGGCTGATCAAACCAATATGAGTTTAGTATGCTTAAGCACAGGTCAAGTACAAATAGTCCATATGAACATTTGGAGCATATTCTTTAACTGAGCATCTCATGCTTCTTTTGAACTACTTCAACTCTATTTTGCTCCTAGAGTACCATCTCTGATAAGGGTATGCCATATTGAGTTGTCCCATGCCAGTGTCTCCCATGTCATGCAATCAATTCTAAAGTTCTTAAGAGAGACATTGAGAGTATCTTTGTATCATATAGTGGCAGCTGATAAGTCCTGTACAATTCTAATTGTAGCTCCTGTGTTTTTGATTTTTTTTTTGTTTCTTGCAAAATGTTCTGCTTGATCTGGGGGTTTCAAAATTTGGCAATAATGGTCCTATATGTTTTCCACAAAGAATATCATTGAGGTGGTGATGAGAGAATTTTTTTTCTATTACTACTTTTCCCTCATGTTCCATCACTCCAGGACAATTTTCTTGGATTATTTCTTGAATTATTGGGTCAAGGTCCTTTTTTTGGTCACAACTTTCAGGCGGTCCAATTATTCTCATTTTTTCTCTTCTTGATCTGTTGTTCACATTCTTGATCTATGGTTCACATTCTGTTCTACTTTTTCATTTTTTATGATCTGTTTTGTTATTTCTTGGTCATTCATACCTTCATGGAGTTCCCTTTGCCCAATTTTAATTTTCAAAGAGTTATTTTTTATCTTTGAGACTCTGTATCTCCTTTTCTAGTTGATTAACTTTTTTTCATAATCTTCTTGTTCTTCTTGGATGGTTTTTTGTTTTTGTTTTTCCTCAATGTCTTTCATTTGATTTGTAAATTCTTTTTTGAATTCTTCTATAAATTCTCTCTGGGCAGGGAGCCATTTCAAGTTACTCTTTGTTGTAGAAGCTTTTTCTATTTTAGTATCCTCCTATAAAGATGTACTCTAATCTGCCCTGTTCCCATAGTATGTTTCTATGGTGGGATTCTATGACGGTTCATTTTTTTAAATAAAAGGTATTAGTGCAATCACCTCTAATCCTGGAGTGGGGGAGGGTGGGGAGACTGGTGTCTCCAGCTTCACTCCAGCTCTTCCCTATGACCAGGAACCCCAAGTTCCTTCAAGTGCCCCCAGCCAATACTGTCCCCGCCCTGCTGATTCAGCACTTACTTTGTGCTGGTTCCTTCTTGCCCAAGATGCATGTCTGCAACACAGCTGGGCCTGGCATTCCTAATCAGCTGAGGCTCACTCAATCTTCCCAGACTCAGACCCAAATTCCAGAAATAGTCCAGGAGGTGAAATTTCCTCCTGAGGAACTTGCCACACTCAGGTATCCCCAGGGCTTCCTACTTAATGCTTTTGTAGAGTAGCTTGGAGGTATTTGCACTTCATACAGCTAATTCTGGCCCTGAATGTTTCTTCAGATCTTTTTTTAATTTGTGAAGGAAATCTGGAGAGCTTGAAATTTACCAACCTACTTTGTCATCTTCCCAGTCTGGTACTCTATCCTGTCAGATGATTTTCAAAATCTTCCTAAAATGATTCAAATGGAAGCAAATCGGTTTCCTGACATGGTGCTTTTTGACATATTTTTCCTTAGGCCCTCACACATAGTATGGAGGACCTTGGTCAGGTTTGTAAATGTATACAAACTTCTAACTTTTCTCTTGAAAGGTAAAGAAGAACCTTCCCTCAAACCAACAACATATGAAGCCTCTAGACTGATTCTGAAGCAAAAATATCCACAACATCTGGAGGACAACACGATTCTAGAAGATACTCTTGAAGAACTTCAAAACAGGTCTGTCTTAATTGGGCAGGGGTGTGGTCTGCTGAACCCAGACTGCAGCACAGGGAGACCAGGGCAGGGAGCCGGAGCAGGGAGCTGGAAGCTGGAAGAGGAGTCAGAACAGGAGTTGAAACAGGAGTGGGAGCGTTGTGCTTTTCACATAGCTAGGAGTCTTCTGTGGGTTTCTTGGGCCAATCTGTCCTGATTGTGGGCAGGTGGTTTAGAGGGTCTGCCTTTTGTGGGGGGTAGATTGTGAACCACTGAACACCTGATGAGCATCGGACCTAGCTGCCATTACACAGCACCCTAGGGCGATCAATCAGTAGGACTGATCAGCACCTGAAATAATTCAATCAGCAGAACTGCCCAGTACCTGAAATAATTCAATCAGCAGAACTGCCCCAGGGTGAACTAAAGCAGAACTGCCCAGCACCTGACATAATTCAATCAGCAGAACTGCCCAGTTCCTGAAATAACTCAATCAGCAGAACTGCCCTAGGGAAAATTAAAGCAGCTGTCCCACCTTTGCCTTAAACAGACCTCATACCTTTAAAAAAAAAATGAATAAAAAACCAAAAAGAGCTCTCACCAGAGACAACTTTTATGGAGAGAGAAAAGAACAGACCTCAAATCCTGAGGCCCCTAAAGGTAAAGCAACTCCAGAAAAAGCACCAAAGAGAGACACAAACTTGACTTCATGTCACAAGGCTTTCTTTGAAGATTACATAAAGGATCTTAAAAGAGAGTTAGAAGAAACATGGGGAAACGAAATGAGATCACTGCAAAATAAAATTTAAAAAGTGGAAAAAGAATGCAATGAACAAAAAATTGTAATTGGTCAATTGCAAAAGGAACTAAAAACAGTAACTGAAGAAAATAAGACATTAAAAATTAGAATCAAACAATTGGAAATTAATGACTCATCCAGACTTCAAGAATCAGTCGAACAAAAACCAAAAAATGAAAAGATAGAGAAAAGCATGAAATATCTCCTAGGAAAAACAACTGACCTGGAAAATAGATCTAGGAGAGACAATCTAAGGATTATAGGGCTTCCTGAAAGCTATGATGAAAAAAAGAACCTGGACACTATCTTCCAGGAAATCATAAAAGAAAACTGCCCTGATATTTTAGACCCAGAAGGCAAAATACTCCTCGAAACAATCCACCGATCACCTCCTGAAAGAAACCCAAAAATTAAATCCCCCAGAAATATCGTGGCTAAATTCCAGAACTATCATACCAAGGAAAAGATATTACAAGAAGCCAGAAAGAAACAATTTAAATATCGGGGAGCCACAATTAGGATCACACAGGACCTAGCAGATTCTACTTTGAAGGATCAAAGGGCCTGGAATCAGATATTCCGAAGGGCAAAGGAATTTGGATTACAGCCAAGAATAAATTACCCAGCTAGAATGAGCATTATCTTCCAGGGAAGAAGATGGTGATTCAATGATATAGGAGAATTTCACCTATTTCTACTGAAAAGACCAGAAGTGAACAAAAAAATTGATCTACAAACACAGAACACAAGAGAAACATAAAAAGGTAAAAAGATAAAAGAAAAAAACTTTTGAGAACTATATTTATGTTATAGATACTTATAGAATGAGGGTTGATTTTATGAATCTATTATTACATTATGATTATGATATGATTATTGTGATTTTATGATTTTTATGATATGATTATTGTGATTTTATGACTATTATGATATGATAAACTGAAAAAGAAATTAGAGGTAGAAAAGGGATAACACTGGAAGAAGAGGAAAAGGAGGTAAAATAAGGGAAATTACATCACATGTAGAGGCAAAGAAAACCTATAATGATTGAGGGAAAAAAAAGGAGGGGAATGAGAATTTGGTTAATCTCCATCTCATCAGATTTGGCTCAGAGGGAATAATAGACATACTTATAAGGAAGCAGGAGGGAAAGGGGGAAAAAGGGGTGGGTGGGGCTCTAAAGGGGAAGGATTGTTTGAGGGAAGTGGTTATCAAAAGCAAAATAATAGGGTGGAGGGAAAGAGGATAAGAAAGAGAAAAGCATAAGCTAGGGTAAATAAGATGGCAGGAAATACAGAATTAGTTATTTTAACTGTGAACGTGAATGGAATGAACTCTCCCTTAAAGCAGAAGCAGATAGCAGATTGGATTAAAAACC
>JAJPUD010012302.1:0-28049 GCA_023553655.1 Myrmecobius fasciatus
TTTTTTTTTTAAACAATGTTGCCTCATACAAACTTACTAGCTTTGTAACAATTAATTCTGTTTGCCTCAGTTTTCTCACCCATGAAATGAACCGGAGAAGGAAATGGCAAACCACTCCAGTATTTTGGCCAAGAAAACTTCAAAAGGAGCCAGAAAGAAGTGGACATGACTAAACAACCATTATATAAACTATTATGGATCTGTTTACCTCACTAACATCAGATCATGCTCCCCCAAATTCTCTGAAATGATCTTTCATAATTTCTTTTGGTGAAATAATATTCCATTACATACATATTACTCAGTCATTCCTTAATTAATGGGTACATTCTAAGTTCCTACTTGTTTGCTCCTCCCTCCTTTCTTTTAAGCCCCCTTAAGGATCAAGAACTTTGTTTTATTTGGGATTATTTCTTTCCCATAATAGTTCTCTTATCTCCCCCCAACACTTCATACAAACTAGTCCCTTGTTGAATTTGATGTATTTCTATAATATTGTGTGTATTTATGTATGTATGCATGCGTGTGTGTTTTAACCTTTGATTCATAAAACAATAAAGTTAATTTGATGTCCAATATTCCTGACCTCAATTCTTGTGAATTTTATTCTCGTGCACCTCAATTATTAGTAGGAAGTTCCATCTTCCTCTTTTCTACAGCAATGTAGTCATTTCCTCCTCCCTTTTCTTTCTTCTATGACAACTCTAGAATCCCTAGATTCTAAACCTAGAAATCTAGGTTTTCTGCTTTTCTTATTTAGCTTCCTCATTATCCTTTGAATTTTTTAAGGTTCTTAAGGGACACATTTTCCTCCTCCCCTCTTAGAATTTCAGCATTTTAGAGCATCATTCAGTTCCTTCCAAATGCTTAAATAAATTTATCTTTCTAAATTTCCCTGGATTCTTGAGTTTATATTCCAGAGTTCCTGTTCAGCTCTGGTTTCTTCACCAGAAAAACTTGAAAGTTTTCTATTTTCTCCCTACTTTAAGATTATTTTTTGTGCTGCTGAGTAAGTTATTCTTACTTGTAAGCCTTTATCTTTTGCCTGTTAGAATTTTGTAATCTTAGATTACAAGCTGTTAGATCTTCAGATCTCAGGTGATCTTGAAAGTGGTTCCTTGGACCTGAAATCGTTTGTGGATATTGGCAATTTTTTTCTTTTATGTGGAGTCTGGATTTTGGCTACCACATTTACCAGGGAGTACATAGAATTGTGTTTTGAGGTTTCTTTCAGGAAATAATTGGTAGATTTTATCTAACTTCATTTTGCCTTCTAGTTGGAGCAGAACTAGGCTGTCATTTATGATTTCTTAAAATATAGTGTCTAAGCTTTATTCTTTAAAAAATAGCAATCATGATTTTCAGGGAGAATGGAGATTCTCAAAGTATCTTTCTTTAGCTTGTTTTCTAGGTCAGTTGTTTTTGATATCTGATATCTTACATTTTTTATATTTTGTCAGTCCTTTGCATTTGTTCTAACATTTCTTGTTCTCTTAAAACGTCATTGATTTGTTTGGTTGATTCTGATATTCTGTTACTTTCATAAGTTTTACAATGTTCTCTTCTAAACCGTTTATTCTTATTTCAATTCTTCTTCCAGAGCTATTATTTCATTTTAAAGAACAAGACAAACCAAAAAATAAACTCTTGCTTCCTTTATTCTAGATATTTGTGTGATCCTTGTGGAAAATCCATTCTTCCCCCCCCCTTGGAGTCATTGCTTGCAGTTATTATGAAATTATCTTCTTCTAGGCTGAATTATTAAGCATTTCTAATTCTATTTTTTACACTAGGTATATTCTTTTAGTTTCTGAATTTGTTCTTTGGGTCAAAGCCAGAATCTGTTTCACTGCTGTACTTGTGGATCGAGTCAGTAAGCCCTGGTTAGTCTCATTTTGGGGTCACTTTGCCTACTTTGGAACACAGATGCTTACTGGACTGGATCTTTAGGACCCTCACTGATATCAAAGGACAGAGCGTTAGGGACTTTTGATATCAATTTCATGTCCTTACGTCTTTCATTGTCTGCAAATGAATTTGAAGTTAGGTTTTCCTGATTTCATGATTATATAACCCCAAGGGAAATGCTGTTTCACTGAAATACATTTCCCAGAAACCCAAAGGATAAAAAAACTAAACAACAATATAAGGAAGAGCTCTAACAAATTTAACAAAACAAAACTTTGGCCTCTCTATTTATTTCACTGATATCCTGCATTTTTATATAAAGCCATAAATGGATACATACATGTTTTTATATTTTTGCTTGATATTTTTATTGTCTTTTATTTGCATTAGTTCTACTGGGTTACTGAGCAGTGAGTATCTTTATTATTTTCATATTTAAGAGAGGCAGCTTGGCTTATTGGAGAGACTGCTAGAGTTAAAAGACCATTGTTTAAGTGGGTCTCAATTTCAACCTTGCTAGTTTCTGGATGTGTGATCTGGGACAGATCACTTGATTGCTTTGCTTCCAGGGAGAGGAGAGTGTTTTGCTGGACAACTTCTCTAGTTGGTGAAAAATTTCATATTATGATTTGCTTCTAGTAAAAACTGATTGCTGATTATTCACAAGAAACTGTGGTAGTGGCAGTTAGGGGATTGGCAGATTAAAAACAGTCATAATAAAATCAGGAAGTAACTTGGGACATTCTGTTCCTAATAAGGAGTCCTTCTCAAGTCTTTTGACCCACTAAATAAGAATAATCATAGGAAACCTAAGATTAATGAATTCTCCAAGCAAATACAGCAGAATACAATTTGATCCTCTTCAACTAAATGCTTATAGGTTATTTGTGAGGATGAGAGAAAAGAGGAAGAAAATAATTAAGATAACAGAAGTAGAAAAGGAAAAACCTTTCAGGAATTGTCTTACTTGCTTTTCTTTTCTTTTGAAACTCCAAGAAAGCAAGAACCTGTCTCTGGAATAATTTAAAGAGACAATGCCTCACCCTCTGCTCAAATCCAAAAGAATTTGATTCTAATTTCTTTACAACAGCAGATGACAAATTCCCACCTGATCTTTGTAAACCTATAATTATGTCACTTAGCTAAAACAATTTGCAGGTTTCCAGCTTGAGGGTGATTTTGTAGTAAATTAAACATCTATCTTCTGAATTTAGCTGAAAAAAAGTAAAGATTTCCCCCCCCTTTTCCAAAGATGAATGACCAGAAAATGGAAATTGTTTTAAGAAGGCAAGATTCTCTGGTTTTGGATTACTAATTGCTTGTTGCTAGCAAAGAAAAATTTGAGTTTCAAAAATCTATCAAATTCATTTTTTTGTGTGTAAAATGGGGATGAATAAATTATACAACTTCACAAGGCTGTTTTTAGGACCACAGATCTGGAAGAGACCACAGAAATCATTGAACCCAAATTCTTCTCTTAGAGATGAAGAAACTTGAGGCTCAAAGATAAATGACTTGTCCACATCATAGAAGTAGCAAAGTTGGAATTTAAATCCAGCTAGCTGAGATTTTAGATCTGGTACTCTAGAAAGATATGACTTCAAATCCAGTGTTAGACACACTTATTAGCTGTGTGACTCTACTGCAATTTCAACTGTAAAATGGGGTTAGAAATAGTATCTCTCTCCCAAGGTTGTTGTAAGCACCAACTGTGTCTGATAAAAATTACTGGTAAATGGTAAGAACTATGTAAATGTTAGCTATCATTACTCTGGAATCAAGATTCTTTTGACTATAACCATGAGATAAAATAAAGACTGTATAAATGGTAAAATACTATATATACATATATATATACACATGTGTATATATATGTATGACTACATAGATAAATATATTTGTATGTATTAGTTCCAGCAGGCATCAAGCTGTTAAACGGATGCTGTTATTCCCTTTTCCTCACCTTAATACATATAATTCAATGAAGAGAAGAAAAATGGGGTGTGCAGAATGTAGAGGGTCAATAAACTTTTATCAAGTACCTGCTATATGCTAGACCCTGAGTTAAGCCATGGAAGTTGTTTCTCTTATCTAAATTCTGGAATTGATTTTAATGGAAGAAAATCAATACCTTCCCTAACTCTACCCAAAAAAAAATCCCTAAAAATCATGCATATTCTATTTAAAACAGCCTTTATTTAATATGCTATCTGAAAAAAGTTAGCATAATTTCCTTTCTGTTACTTGTGCTGTTATTTTCCTTAATGTACATTCTGGAAACAAGAGTCTTAAATCAGCTATAGTCTCTCTCTAGTTCTTGAGATACAATGAGGATGTATTTGGGTTGAAAACAAAAATAGGGAAAATTGGACCTAGATTCTTTCTCCTTTAATCTCTTTTTTTCAGGAAGCCGTTTCCCTGGTTTTCCTCTCCTACCTCCAATTGCTAGGACCAACTCTCTGGCATGATCTTCTATCTACTTTGCATTCATATTTAGTTATTTACATGTACATTTGTCCTATTAGATTATTAGCTCCTTGAGATGGGGGCTTTTTCTCTCTCCCCTTATTTCATATTCCCAGACTCTAGCACATAGCAGTTAAATATTTGTTTGTAGTCTATAAGTTCTCCTTGACTTAAGAAAAGGAGAATTACCCATTTGCCACAAACATTTCTTTATGGAACATAATATACATTCTTGAGAACTTCTGTAGATATTTTTGACAAATACAGTTAACACTGAAATCATACTTTTTGGATGAGTTCTTCTCCCTTAAGAATTAAAAATGAACGACCAAAGACCCAATTTCATATACAATAAGAATATTATTCAACTAATGTAAATCTGATGTTTGCCAATGACCTTTGTAAATATATCATCCCATCCATGGAATAAATAGAAAAAGGGTTAATTGTTTAAGTATAAAAGGTTATACTTTTTTATCAGGGAAAAAAATCTTTTTTTATCTCTAATTGTAAGTCTGCTAACACCTTGGTGTACAATCTGTCAAAGTCACACCTGGATTCAGAGCTGACTGAATTAATTAACAACTTTTCTATGTGTTACTGCTAACATATGGCATTTAATTACTGCCTCCAAATCTGTGAGTCTCTCTACTTTGAATTTCAAAATTATTTCTTCATCGTTCAGTGAATCAGAGTCACTAGTGGAAATACCCTATGATTTCTCCCTTTTTCAAATGTAGTCTTTATGGGTCTCTTTCTTGAGTTGATAATATTTAGTTATCTTTACTACAGCTGGCTGTGAACTCCAGGCAGGGACAGTAGGGATTTTGGAGGCCTCAAGACAAGAGATAGTAAGCTTAAATGGCATTTTTGGAATCTATGCCTTAAGAGCCCCAGACAAGTTGTGAGGTTGGTGAGTTAAAGTGGGATTTGTGCTCTGTCTACAGAGTTAGGAGGAGAAATACACACACACACACACACACAGGTATATACCCACATCTCTATCTTTTATGTGCTCACTCTCTCTCCCCCCTCTCTCTTTCTCCCCCTTTCTTTCTCTCCCATTCCTCATTTTAGCAAGGAGATTGGCATTCCAGTTAGCAACACTGAGTCAGTTAATCTAACAAAGTGATGACATCCACAATGCAGAAACTGATTTTGTTTTCACAAGTTATACCCTTATTTTTCACTTATACCTAGACAAACCTAGATCCATTAACATTTCCAAATTAACAAAACTTTATCTTTTAAAACTGATGTTAGCAGAAAGAGAAATTGGAAAAAAAGAGGCCATCATATGGCATAATATTTTCCTTCCCCAGCTAATACCTTAATTGACTCAAGCTATGTGTAACATCCTTATTTAGCTTTTTTTGAATTGAAATGGAAAATTGTGCAAAGGGAAAAAAAATCCTCCATAGATTTTTAGCTCTGTCCAAACAAGCACTCTCAAACTTGGATAAGATGTGATGTTTATATGGTCTGAAAGGAGCAAAAGAATTAGAAAAAATAGTTTTTCCTTTATGTTAACTTTACTGCTTGTCCCCAGAATGAGAATTTATTTGACACATGGAATTGTAGAAGCAAGTAGGGAAAAGATAAACTACATTTGTAACATTCATAAATCTTATAGGGCACCAAGCTTAATTCAAAGTGAAGTGCTACACAAAGCAGTGAACACCTTCAAAACATATTTAATGGAATGTGAACTATAGGATAGAAAATTTGGGCAAGTCAACATTGCTAGGACAAACAAAAGTTCAGCTTATGTTGAATTGACTAAATGAATGAAGGCTCAAGGGGTAATTATTTTTCTTTACTTCATTTGTCCATCACTAATTAATCTGTGATTAGGAGTGCCTTATTCTTTGCAAATACAGAGTTTCAGGAATCTGAGCATGTTGATAATGAAGACAGCCAATGTCTTACTGTGATGAGTCTTTTGTGCCATCCATAAATGTCAGCAAACTCAATAACACTGCAATTAGAGCTTATTATATTTCTTTCACAACTATAGGAGCTATTTAGAGAATCTGATCCAAAGAAATCCTTGTGCTCTTTGAGCTTTCTAAAACTATGCTTACCTGTCAAAAGTACCTTGTAAAGGCTGGAGGTGGGGGATAGAGGAGGGGTGGGCTTTTTTATCACAGACTTTAGGAAATTATATATTTCACTGCTTCCTCAATAACTTTAAAGAAAGAAGTGAAACCCGCCCATGTCAATGCAACATAGGATACTTCTGATCCTTCTATTTTTGAAAGGCTGCTAAAATGAAGAGCTGTCATCCTTTAAAAGCAACCTTCAGCTCAGTCACATTCTTCAACTCTTGAGAATGTCAACCTGAAAAGTGAAGTTGGGCCCATATATCCAAATGCAGAACTGGTTCAACCAAAATTTTTAATGGCTAAAAGTATTATATATTCAAATCTCTATTATGCCTTGAGTAAGAGAAATCTCAAGGCATTAATTTCTGGAGAATGCCCATTCATCCATTCATTCACATATCTGCTTTGTACAAGTCACTGTGCTTATCTGTCAAAAATGCCTTGAAATAAGAGAAGTATAGTATAATGATTCCAACAATAAAAGTCTTTTTTTTTTCCTGTTTTTGCAGAGTGAACCTAAAAATACCCTTTTTTCTGGAGCTGAAATCAAATAAAGAAAGCTAAGCGCAACTTCTCTCATGCTCTTCTCATTTTGTCCTACTGATCTATACTATTCTCTAAGATTTCATCTACCACAAGCAAAGTAAAGTAAAAAATTCAGAAATAGGAGCAAAAATTCCATATTGACCTCAATCATTTAAATATGGTTTGATTTTATTCCTGATAATTACTTTAATTCTATAGGTTCTCTCCTGAAAAGGTAAAGAGGTCATAGGATGATATACTTTTAAATCTCAGACTTGACTGGCTATCTAGGATGAAGTCCATTTTTATACTTAAGGAAACTGAGGCCCAGAGAAATGAAGTTATTTGCCCCAAATCAGAGAGGTAGCAAGTGGTAGCACCTAGGTTTAAACTGAGTCTTTGGACTCTAAAGACTATAAAATGTGTTATACTGAGCTAAACTATTTCCTTAACACAAAGTTCTTGTCTCTTAATGAGACAAACATACTTTACTAAAAATCAAAATATGTTCCTGATTTTAGAGATTTTAAAGAGATTTCTGGACAATTAGCCCAATGTCTAACTCCTTGTTAATAACAAGTCCAGAGGCATATGTAGGTAATCTATATTTTCAGGATAGAAGTATTATCAGGACAGGTAGAAAAGAGTTGGGTTGAATGGGAGGACTGGGAAAATGGACAAATCTCTCACAAAAAGCCAGACTATTGTCTATTCCAGAAAAATTTGGCAAGTTCTTATTTTCTTCAAAACTTTATAGTCTGTGGAGAAGCCAGAAAATGGGATGCACTACAGTTAGGGGAGAAAAAAAAAAAACCAACAAAAAAAAAAACCTTGTGGAGAGATTTAGAGCCCAATCATAATTTACATTTGCAGATATGTAGATCTCTAAGTGCATGGCTTCTGCCCTGATTACTAATTAATGAGGTGCAAAAATGCCTGTTGGAAGGGAACAGTGCTGATTATCATGGCAACCTTGTGGGACTGAGAAGCTCTGTGGTCTAAGAAGATAGAAGATTCCTTTAACATATATTTCAGCACATGAAAAAAAAATAAGGATACAGCTTTGCTAAAACAGAAGTAAAAACATCAAACACATAACCATGATCACTGGCTCTCTGAGCTCCAAGACGGACAAATTCCAATGATTTCATGGACCTTGTGAATTGCATATTTTATTTAATATGTTTATTTAATTAGTAATCTGAATCCAGAATTAATCCTAATGCAAATAAATTTTGCTCATTTTGGTATGATTTAGGCTACCTGCATTAAAAAAAAATTCAAACTGAGAAATGAATGAAAATGGGAAAAAATTCAGTTTAATTCTTAATGGGCAATCCCCTGCCTTCATGGTCACATTTTCTTTTCACAGAGTAACAAGTGTTCTTATTTCTTTCTCTACCACCTATACTAAAGAAGAACAGCTAAAGCTAAATGCCAATGGGGCATGACCCAGGGCAAGCCCCAAATGGAGAGAGACTGAAAACTATTTCTTGTAACACTTTCCAAACATCTTTACACGAGAGATAAATGGGACAACAGATCAGGTCATCATTTCTTCAGACCTGACAGCAGCAGAACTATTTTCTGAAATAGTTCTCAGTTTTTTACACAGAAAAGGATACTTGGAACTGGCTTCTTTCTATTTCTCCCCACTTTTTAATTTAAAGACACAAGCATTATTACTAAATGAGACAAGCAATTTTCACTTACCATTCGACTTTTCACTATCTGCAGGTTTCATCTGAATGGGATGATGCATCTAAAAAAGACAAATAAAAAAAGTAAAGACAGATTGAATACATGAAAAATAATTGTCATCTGATACCACTAAGTTTGAATAGCATTGAGGTTATGAGGGCGGATGATCAATATTTAATATCATTGAAGTAAAAGAAAGCTACAAAATTAAAATAAGGCCCCAATAACCATTTAAAACATAAGCCAAACATTAACATATTATTTTATAGCCATGAATTGAATTCTTTTAATTCACTGGGCCCCAAAGACTAGTATCAATCTGAATGTAATTTGTTTTGCCTCAGACCATCCTAATTGTCCACCGTGCACATTTTTCTTGGTTCTATAATCATCGTTATTTGAGTGAGCAATTTGAGGGATTGGTATCTCACAAATTCCTATGCTATCATTTAAACTTCCTTTTTTTTTTTTTTTTTAAAAGAGGCCAGATACAGAACAGAATGCAAACAATAGGGGCCAAGAAATGAACCTACAGTCATTTTAAATCTGCAGTTAGGGACAGGAGGGAAATATGTGAATTTTCCGAGGAGGAAGCATGGAATTTTCTGTTGTTTCCCACATAGCATTTTGGATTCAATTCCTTAGCAAGCTGGATCACACCACTGTGCATTTACTCCAAAGACAGAATGCTACCTCTATCCCCAATTAAAATAAATTCCTCCGACTACTTGCAGAAACCCTTCTGTTTCATTTTTCACTGTACCCCAAGGAACATACAAGTTACAGGGTGGATGGAGTCACTGGCTGTGCTAACTGCTTTGATTGTAATGGGTCCCGTTCTCTTTGAACCTTTAATTTCCCCAGTGGACTCCCATCACTTGCATGCCACATTTCTGGGTTTTATCTAATTTAAATGAAAGGGGAATGGTACTTGGCTCAGGCATTTAAATGATGTGAAATTATTATCAGTCTGTCCAAGCCATGTGTACCTAATGCCGACTGGAGGTCTTGAAAGCACACAGGGGAGAGGGAAGAGTGGATGCTCTCATAGGGTCTCCCATATTCTAAGAGGTGGCGTGCTCTTAGATTCTGAACAAAGACTTTGTGATGGAAGGTCTAAGAAATATTTTTCATTCATTTATTTAACACACATTTGAGTGCTCATTGAATGTATCCCAGGCAGCACAGTGGAATGTAAAGTATATATGTATATATACATATATATGTATATAGCTACAAACACATATATATTATTATTGTACAATCATTTTCAGTCATGTCCGAGTCTTTCTGACCCCATTTGGGCTTTTCTTGGCAGAGATACAGAAGTAGTTTGCCATTTCCTTCTCCAGCTCAGTTTACAGATGAGGAAACTAAGGCAAACAGGATTAAATGACTTGCTCAGGTTCACATAGTTAGTAAGTGTTTGAGGGCACAGCAGCAAGAGAGTTTTTTTTTTTACTCCAGTCTGGGAGCTCCATCCACTGTCCCATTTAGCTGCCCTCTCATATATACACATATTTGTATATATACATATACATTATATTAGACATTATATATGTTCTCTATATGGCATTATATATAATATACATAATATAATATAAAATATATAATAGAAAGATGTACTTCCAGTTCTCAGGTAATCTGCAAACTCTTTTAGGAAACTAGATACAAAGAATAACTTTAACTATACAATGGCAATAGCCACAAAGCAGAGCTTGGTTAAGTACTAAATGAGTGGACCATAAATAATTTATGCATTGTATCATTTCTAATCTTATATAGAGCAGAAATTTCAAGCAAGATTTTAAAAATTGACTAGGTCAGAGATTCAAATAATTTTTATTTTTACAAAGTTTCATATTCCCCACTCTTCAAATTTTTTTTTTTGGATATTTATCAAAGGAGGAGAGGAGTTGAAGGGAAGCAGAGATAATTGTAGCTTTCCCAGGTGCAAACAAAACAAAATAAAAACCAAAACCAACAATAGCAAAACATCCTAAGAAATTCTTCCCTCTGGAAACATATATTTTGTATATATGTTAATTTTTTAAGAACATGATTTCATTGTTTTAGGGAACTCCTTATTTGGAATCTCCATTAATAGATGCAGATTAGAAATTATTCCACAACCACAACATAACATTTTCATGCTCTCTATTGATGTTTGCTTGCATTATGTTTCCCTTCTCAGATTTATTTTTTTCTTGTAGATCCGAATTTTCTTGCACAGCAAGATAACTGTAAAAACATGTATACACATATTCTATTTGTCAAGTATTTTAACATAATTAACATGTAGTAGACTTCTTGCCATCTAGGGGAGGGGTTACGGGGGAAAAATTTGTAACAGAAAGCTTTGTAAGGGTCAATGTTGAAGAATTACCCATACATATGTTTTGCAAATAAGCTTTAATAAAAAATAAAATAAAAAAGAAATTATTCCACAATTTACTCTTAGAAAATATGTATAAAAAGCAGGATTTAAATCTAAATTTTCTTAACTCCAAGGCAAATTCTGGACATGCAAAGTATTAAAAGAAATAAATTCTGAAAGGCAGAGATTAGGAGGGAGTGTTCTAAGGGGGTAACCTGGGTAAATGAATGCAGATGGAAGACATAGAATCAAGTTCTGAGAACAGTAAATAGTTCAGTTTAGCTGTAATAGAGGATGTATGAATGGGAGTAATGTCAGAAGCTCGAACCAGGTAGTGAAAGTCTTTAAGCACAGCCTTAGAGAGCCACTGAAAAGTGACAGAGAAGAACAATGACAGTAAGTTCTATGCCTTAGTAAGATTCTTTTTAAGCAATTTGTGTGTTGGGTAGATTGGAGAAATAGAAACTAATGAAAGACCACTGCCACATTCTCAGCCAGAGGTGTCAAATACATACGCCCCCAACATTCACAAGTGCTACTGGAACCAGATATATCCAATAAATAAAATAAAGATTATATGACATTTTAAAATTAAGCTAACATGTGGCCCACAGGGACCATTATGTATAGTTTAGTGGTCCCCAATTCCTATTTGATTCAACACTACTGAACCTAAGCTATGGGAGTCTAGGGGCTTGCTTAAGGGGGTAAAGAGTGTAGCAATGAACTGGATTTTACTTGTTCTGTTTGGGTCTGGGAGACAGAACATAAAATAGGGTGTAAAAAAGGCAAAGAAACAAATTTAGGTTCTCTTCCCCCCCCCCCCCAGGAAAAATACATAAGTGCATAGGTAGGCAGCTAGGTGGCAAATTGCATAAAGAGCTGGACTTGCAGTCAGGACGAGATCAAACGTGATCTCTAAAGCTTAGTATGACACTGGGCAAGTCACTTAAACCTGTTTGCCTCAGTTTCCTCATCTGTAAAATGAACTAGAGAAGGAAATGGCCAATCATTCCAGTATCTCTGCCAAGAAAACTACAAATGGGATCACAGAGAATCAGTCACAACTAAATACAACAACAATCCATTTAAGTGGAACGCAATAATACAAATGTAGCTATTGCTTACCCGTTCTCAAATGTTATATATACATTGATCTGAGTTTTCAGAGTAGCTGAGAATTTGCAGGATGGGTGACAACTCTACTTCAGACATATTATGCAGATGATTTAGAGAACATCTGTGAAACACTGTGACCTCCTCTAGAAAAGGTGCTCCATAAATACTATTCTAAGTGAGTCATCATTCACTTGTTATAGACTTTTAATCACATACAGGGTGTAAAATGTCAAGTAAGATTTAAATAGCATAGGGCAGGGGTTATTATCATCTCATTTTCACTTCTACAAAATCTCATGACCCTCAAAATTTGGGGATATGTATCAGGGGGGAGACAGGGAAGTTTAAACTGAGGTGAAAGAATTCTGGTTTAAAATTCTACGGAACAATAAAAGATCTTGGTCAAAACATATAGAAATGGAAGAATCCTTAGAGAGCTGTTAGTCCAACTCCTTCACATTATAGGTGAAGAATCTTCAGTCTAGGGTCCAAGGTTGTGCAGACAGAAAAAGTAATAGAGGGAGAATTTAAAACATGTGTTCTGACCCCCCAAAGTATTCCTTTCTTGACCCTCACATTCCTCTCTATAAGGAATGTCTTAGAAGAAATGCCTAGGGATGAATTCAAAGTCACTTTGCAACCAGCATGGAATAATGATAATGATCTTTGTTTGAAGGGGATGGAAAAGGTATGGAAAGGAAAAAAAGGTATCCAAGGAAAGGGATGGAAAATGGTAAGGGTTTTTTTTGGGAGGGTGGAAGCAATAAATCTTATAAAAACTTGGCAGCTATTTTTATGAATAGACAAATTGCATGCCAGCAATAAAGTAGGAGGACCAAGATCATTCAAATGTCAGATGAGTTTCAAACTAACCTTTCCTAAGGGAAGTGGCAATGGCAGCCCTGGGTCACATCCACTGCCTTCAAAGAACCAGGAAGACCCAATGATAGAACAATTACTACCTTACAACATTGCTTCAAAAATAGCAACGATATACCTCTTCAAATCTGAGGATTTGGAGGGAAATGGATGACGAGAGTATTTCCAGTGATCTAGGCTGGGGCCCACGAGGAGAAAGAGGGCATTGTTTAAAAGTCAGAGAAAGAGAAAAATAGCTTAAGAAACAGTGGTCATTCTCTCCTCGAAGCTCCAGAAATTGTGGTGGGGGAAAAAATAGCAACAGCCATAACCAAGTTCTTTCCTGAATCTTATTAATACAGCTGAAGACTTATAAAATCCAATGTAAGTCTTGGAGAAATAATTTTTGCTTTATCCTGAAGGATAGAGGGGTGGAGAGTCTACCTTATTTTTCCATAAACTTATAACAACAACAATAATAACTATAATAGCTAGCATTCTATAGCACTTTAAAGTTTGTAAAGCATTTTACCAATATCTTGTTTTATCCCTAAGAGTAAGAACGATTATCCCTAAGGTGGTCAGCTAAGTGGCAAATTGGATAGAGAGCTGGACCTGCAGGCAGGAAGAATTCAAATGTGACCTCTAAAACTAGTATGACACTAGGCATATCACTTAACTCTGTTTGCCTCAGTTTCCTCAACTGTAAAATGAACTAGAGAAGGAAATTTATAGGGTTACAACAGCAACTGTGGGAAATAAGGGGCCAATTATTATCCCCATTTTATAGATGAGGAAACTGAAGTTGTGACGTCCAGGATCAAAAATCCAGGAAGTCTTTGAGGACTTCTTGGCTACAAGTCTAGTGCTCTGTCCACTGTACTACAGAATACCAATATTAAAAGATTGCCATTTCCTAGATTAGAAAAATATTAGCAAATATTCTATTACCAGATTCAAATTCAGAAAAAAAACCTGGTGTTTCTCACTGGTGAGAATGTTAATGTTAGATTCAGTGTAACAGAAATCTATTGTATCTCATGAGAAGGGAAGTAAGAGAAAGGGAAGAACAAAACCCTGGAGAGGGGAGAATAAGTTGTTAAGGGTGATTATACTGTTCTCCAACCTCTTTCTCTAAATACATGGAGCAGCACTATGCTAAGGAACACCACTTTCCATTATTCTTCCCCATCCAGGACTTCCATTATATAAACAAATGAATTGTGAGTGTTCCAAATCAATGGGTCTCGTTCCTGGGCATAGCAATAGGCCCATGAGGCGGAACAGTTTCATATAAAGATTCTTAGTTTGACTAGCCAATGTTAACATGGGCATAAATGATATGGGCCCTAGGGGAAAGAAGGGGGATGGTGCTGGCTTCTTACATACAGAACTACTCATGTTGAAACTTGCTTAACCCTGGCCATCCCCGATTGATAAGTTAACCACCTTTAACACGAGATTCAATCAAACATGCCATTTATAACCTGAAATGGGTTTTACACAGTCACTGGAATGCATCTCATTATTAAGCCCATCCTAATCCCTTGAGGAAGCAGCCGTGATGGAACATATTATAACCTCACTGCCCATAAAATATTTAAAGATAAAAGGAGGGGTAAAATGAAGTGAATTCACAAAAGAAGTGTGCTCTGCATAAGAAAATAAAAGCATACTCAATAATGAGTGAAAATAAAGCAGGTAGGTAGAGAGAGTTAATTAGACTTTCACAGTTAATCCACAGAAGTTATGAAATGATGATAATTTTTAATGACCCTATGCTTTCTGAAGATTTCTTCAAGATTAGACAGTAAAAAAAAGATTTCATTTGAAAAGCCATCCACTGGAAATATGGTATCTCCTCAAAAGAAGGCTTTCATATTGTGTCAGAAAAAGCCACTCTAACAATCATATACCACAAGGCTATGAAGCATGCATTTCCTTCCAGGTAAATGATTATTACCATCTGCCTTACTGTCATATTCTAAACAGACCTGGTTACTGCTTTACTGTCCTGCTCTGCAAAGAAACAAAAGTAGGTTCAAGGATATGGGAAATAATGAATAACGAGCTCCCCTAAGGTCTCTTATTTTTGTCTTTATAGAGATCTAGGGGAAGGGCCCCAAAGTGAGCTAGCTAAGATATCTTTATCTGAGTTACACCTATGGAAGTACATAGAAGCTTTGTCTTTGTGTTGTGGAAATGTGATGACTAACCAGAGAATCCAATGTGTTTAAAAAAAAATCAGTAAAACCAAGTGTTATCATGGAGATGTAGCCATGGTTTGGGTCTATGGTTTCTGTGAGTATGATCCTCTGCCACTACAGAAGCCAAACCTTTAGGGGATAAGGGGAGTGATAAATGTAGTCAATTAAGATTAAAAATCTTTCCCCTGAATTGAACACTTAACTATAACAACTGAGTTTAAATTATGTGCCTATTATATGTTTTTACAAGCATGAAGTCTCAATATATTGATTTCTTCTTCAGTTTTTTTTAAAAAAACTTTCCTCTCCCTTTAATTACAGAAAAAATAAGTTATAGACTAGTCTTTCTAGTTTGTTGTTATTAAGGTCAAAAAGTCTGTTAGTAGTTAAGTGGTACAGTGAATAGAGAATTAGGCTTGGAGGCAGGAAGAACTGAATCCAAATTCTTATTAGCTGTGCGATCCTGGACAGATCATTCAACCTGTTTTGCTTAGTTTCTTCATTGTATCTATTTCCCAAAGTTGTTGAAAGGATCAAATGAGATAATAATTGTTGTGTTTCACTTAGTGCCTGGCACAAAGTAAGTGCCATATGAATGTTGTCAATAGTCATAATAGTGGTGGTGGTGGTAGTAGTAATAGTCTGGAACTAGAGCATTATAAGGAATAAAACTGGTAAGAGGAAATCCTGCAATAGAGCAATTAAGTTTGGATTCTAGTTTTGGTCCTTATTCCTCCTATGGTTTTAAGGAAATCACTTCATCTCTATATATCTGTTTTCAAAATTATAAAACTAATAGCTTAGATTAGATGATTTCTAAGATTTTCTTAGAGTCTATTCTGAAAGTCAGGAAAAAACACTATGTAACAATGGGTTTATAATGAATGAACCAAAGATTGTATGGCATGTCCCAAAAATAGTGGTACAATTTTAAGCTTTTCTACACTAAGACTTTTGGGACATCCTGTTCATGTTCCAGCCTAATTTCAATCACATGCAAGACATTTCAGCTTCTTCTAAATGAAACTTACACCCTGGAATTAAACTCCATTTTTGTTGCTTTTGTTATTAGAGGCAGTCTATCTATAGTGCTCTATACCTATTGATAAACAAAATGACTAGCAATTGTTTTGGGAGATTAAAATGATGTTTCCATTAGACCAGGATTAATTGATCTATTTTTGACGTATCTTACTAAGGTTAACAGTGTGCACTAGATCCATGGGATCTATAAAATGAGCAGTTAGTTAATATGCTAGTTAAGCCAATTGTCTCAGCCTGGGTGAATTTATCTTGAATTAACTAGATCATAAAAAAGTATTGATTATTTGAATCTTGACATAGGTATTTCATTCCAAATAACACACACTGCTGGGTTGCATCCTCTTAGGAAGCTATTCTTTCAAAAGGCCAATTTCATAACAGAGTGTAGAGTACAAACAACCTTGGCACATCAATATTTTTGAGTCACTGATCCTATTCTAAAGAAAACTTTTGAGTGGATTTTGATGGTTAACCTTTGATCGGTGACCAGCGAAAAGATAGAGTTTCTGGATAATACAAAATTTGGATCTTCTCTATTCTGAATCAGGAAATGTGGAAATATCCATCTGTAGGAACAAATGATTGTTCCTTGCTTTTGCTGGCCATCTTGCAGAGTGGACTAAATCTCAAAGAGAAAAGGCTCTTTGCATGAGGAATCTGAAACAAGTCTCAGTTAAAAGGTAAAGTAAGAGAAGACCATTGAGGATAATAATCCTGTCTGATCACAAATAAGGACCAGGAATGTATCTTCAATTCAGGTTCTAATCATCCACAGATATTTTTAGAGATAGAAGGGGAAAAAATCAAAACAAAAATAAAAACCTAGGGTACATGAAGGTACACATCAGTTTTTAGCTTCAAAGACTTTTAGTCGATTTTTCTGCTGTAAAAACCGCCCCTATTTACATTCTTGTCAAAACCATGTGACATGTGTATGGGGGGAAAACAAGCAGTGTAACCATTTATTTCTGGCAAAAAAAATATTGCAGGGAAATTAGATTAATCTGGGTGGAATTCTATGTGGGAATTTGGAGTCTGTCATGGTGATTAAGTCATCATTTCTGTCAGATTACTCTAATCGGCTGTCAAATAACATTCCACAAACCCATCTGTAACTTGGCATCCTACTTATTCAGTCTATGTTACCTTCTGTATACAAAACACATACTAAACAAGGAAGGGGCATAGCCTAGCATTTATTAAAGTTATTAGCTATGATTAGGTTCTGTGTTTTCATACTAAATAACAACATAAGCTCACATTTTATTTTATTTATTCTTGAAATTAGAAAAAGAAACATGGGCTTAAATAGGGAGTGTGGAACATGAATGAGAAATGCTTATTATGAATGAATTTAGAAAGTACGGCCGTGGAATATATTGAAAAGCAGAACCATATCAAACACAGTCCATTAACCCTTTCTCTACACTTTTCTGGAAAATAATGTATACCCATGGCTGAAATTTAACTTAAAAAATGTTGATAGACAAATATGGAATAACTAAATCAGTTACTCTATAATGACTATCAAGAAAGAAATCTGTAGATTACTGTCAAGGCACTGGGAAGGGGAAAATTATTAATATAGTGTCTACTACATGCTAAGTACTATTCTATGTGGGAGATAGGTGCTATTCTTATCACCTCCTTTTTACAAGTGGGGAAACTGAAGCAAACAGGTTAAGTGATTTGCCCTGGGTCAAACCATTAATAATTTTCTGGGATTAGGTTTGAACTCATGGCTTCTGAACTCCAGGCTTGGTATTCAATCTACTGTACTATGGCTGTCCCTACTATACTTACTACTGTGACAATCATTACTGCTCAGTAATTTGTCATTTCCAACACTTTATGACCCCCATTTAGGACTTTCTTGGAAAAGATACTGGAATGTTTTGCCATTTCCTTTTCCACCTTTTTTTATAGATGAGGAAACTGAGGCAAACAGGGTTAAGTGTTAAGTTAATCCCAGAGTCACATAGCTAGTAGGTGTCTGAGACCAGATTTGAACTCAGGAAAAATGAGTTTTCTTGGTTCCAGGCCCTGTACTCAATTTCAGCAGCCATCTAGCTGCTTACTGTGACAATAATCCACCAAAATACCATAAAAGGATAAAAGTTGGTCACGGGAAAAGTAAATTATTACAGATTAGTGAACTGAAGTATGGGAAATTAACATTTTGGCCTTAAGAAATGAAAAACACATTTTAGCTATCATCATTTTCCAATTGTGAATTTGTTTTCTGAGGACAATAGCATTCCTTAAAATAATGATTCTGACAGTGTCACATTTTAAAAGCCCTAGCCGTGTTTATGGCTTGAAGTCATCAAGTCCAACCATAACATGTTAAAAAAAAAAAGTTGTACTGATAGTTTTTTGATTTACACCTTAGTGATTTCTTCTCATATACTTTCTCCTCCCCGACCTCTATCAACCTTTCCCTTGTAATAAAAAACCACTTCACAAAATCATCTGATCCAAAGATAACCTGATAGCATATGCAATATTTCAAAGCTGTAGTATCCCATCTTTCTGCCCAAAAAAAGGAATATGAGTTTCATCATTTGTCTGTTCACTGGGATGGAAATTGGCCATTGTAATTAACGATCACAAGTTGACTGTCTTAGTTTTTTTCAGTTCCAATATTATATTCATTGTTCTGATTCTGCCCACCTTACTCAACATTAGCTCATCTCAGCCTTACATATTTTTTTCCCTAAATTCCTCACACTCGGATTTCTTATGGTGTTTAGTTTTCTATTACATTCATATGTATGCTGCAATTTATTCAGCCATCCCCCAATTGATGGGCATCCAATTTGTTTCTAGTTGGGTTTTTTCCCCCGCTACTATTAAGAAATTGTTCAGTTATTTTTTACCCCACTTGGGGTTTTCTTGGCAAAGATACTGCAGTGGTTTGCCATTTGCTTTTCCAGCTAATTTTACAGATGAGGAAACTGAGGCATACAAGGTTAAGTGACTTACCCAGGGTCACACAGCTAAGACATGTCTAAGGCTGGATTTAAACTCAGTTCTTCCTGATTCCAGGCCTGGAGCTCTATTTACTTTGCCACCAAACTGCCCACTATTAAGAAGTACTGCTACTCATGTTTTGCTTTATGTGGAAACTTTCTTTCCTTGACTTCATTGGGATACACATACAGTAATAGGACTGCTGGGCCAAAGGGATGGACAGTTGGAATCATAAAACTCCAGGCTGGCATACCAATTTTCTCCCCTACCGAGAGAGTACATCTCTTTTTCTATCTTCCTTCAGTTTCTCTAACATTGACTATTTCATTTTAAAAAATCATCCTTAACATTTAAATCAATTTTACAGATAAAAAAACTGAGGCCCAGAAGGATTAAATTAATTGTCCAAGGTCATACAGTTATAAAGTAGAAGAGTCAGAATTCACATTCAAATCCCTTGATTCATCCAGTACCATAGAGAATATACAAAGAACAAAATACATGCTTAAAGGAAGAATAACTTGATGATCCAATAGCTTACCTTCTAAAGGTCCTAAATAAGTCTGCTTCTAAAAGGACTCACTAATAAATGAAATAAACTAAAATTAGAAATAACTCATTGCCCTAAAATATCAACAAGCATTCATTAAGTGGCTATTATGGGCAGTAAATAGAGTACATGTAAGCCTGGAGTTAAAAAGACTCATCTTCCTAAGTTCAAATCTGGTCTCAAATACTTCGCAGCTATGTGACTCTAGGGAAATCATTTAACCCTGCTTGCCTCAATTTCCTCATCTGTAAAATGGGCTGGAAAAGGAAATGGCAAACTACTCCAGTATCTTTGCCAAGAAAACTCCAAATGGGGTCATCAAGAGCCAGACGTGATTGAAACACAGAGCAACAATGGGCACAACAATGTGCAAGAGAGAGAAGACCTCATGGAGACTACTGAGTTAAAAATAGGGAAAGCAAACTTGGACAAAGTGACCAGGGATTTGTCACAAGGTGCTGCATATATTTAGAGGGAGCCTTCAGCAGGCAGAAATAACTGGACTAGCATGTGGCAAGAATCATAGTTGAAATAAGAAGATCCCAGAGAGGACTTCTCTCACTTTTCCATTGCTCCCTCCTTTCTTTACTCTCCAGAAAAACTCCTTTTTCACTCACTCCTTTTTCATCCTTGAAGATAAGCAGTCTTGTCTCTTTCTCTCACTTGCTGGGATGGTAGGCATGGGAACTCGGGTCCTAAAGTTTAATACATCTCTCTGAGGTCTTATCCCTTCTCTCTTACCCCACTCTTGCCCCTGTCCTTCATGTGAATTAGCTCTAGGGAATTAGAATTGATAATTATTACCCTAGATGAGTTGAGAAAAATATCATAGGTATATTATAGAATCAATCATCCATAACACAAATTCTGATGAAAAGTGTATATCCTTTGAATACTACAAAACTAAGTGTGATATGTGGACCTACACAAAATCTGAGATGACTTTTTTCCTCTTGAAGTTAATTGTTTGGATATGATCGTGACCATTTTGTATAATTCCATAATAAAACAAAACTAGATGTTTACTTCAAATAAAACATTCCAAAAGAAACTCAAATTATGTCCCTCACCATAACTTGCTTTATAAAAATTACATTACTATTTCTATTTCTTTGTTCATAGTATGTCCTATGACTGAAATGTCCTCCTCCTCCCATGTCTCTCTATCTCTTTCCCTCCTCCTAGAGAAATCCTACATATTCTTTAATTCCCAACTCAAATGATCTGCTCCAAGCAGTCTTCTTTAATGCCCTCAGCTGGCAAACTTTTCTCCCCTTAGATTTAGGGCATGTCTGTGACATTTTTATGGACTTCTAAATATTATGACTGGATTCTTCGGTAAAGCTGATTGGGTAAACAGTATTTTAATTCCATGAAGGGCTACTTAGTCCCTAGTTGACTTCTCTAGAGTGTTGAGATGCTACAACACTAGTTTAAGGCAGATTTTCTTTTTTAGCTTCTCATTTATGGTATGTGTGTTGCTACCAGAGCAATCCAACAAGTCCACAGCAACTTTCAAATTAGACACAGTATGCTTTTCTAATCGGAACACACCTCTTGGCGTGGATTTATTAATCTTAAAATAAGCTGCCAACAAGCTTTACAAATATTTTTTCAACTCATTAGTGTTGTAATGATTCTATTTATCCCTACAGTTTATATTGGTCTCACCTACATATGCTGAAAGCTTCTCTCCTGCCTTTCACCTTTCTCACTTACTGCCATTTATCCTATTACTAATTTAGACAATATTGAACTCTTCCTGGAGCAAATATTTTTTACCTCCCTTCTCCACCCCACCAAAACCCCCAACAAAACCTCTAGCCAAAGCAAACAAACAAAAATACAAAAACACTATCACCCCACAGATGTCCATGAAAACCAAGCAAGAAAAGGAGTGGAAGGGAGAGATGTTTTTCATTAGATCTGCTGCGTACTCCTGTTAGGCCTTGGGCACAGGATCCAGCATTTACTTTCATGTATATAAATGCAGTGGTCATGCTTTTAAACTTAAAAGGTTCTACTAAAGGTTTCTCAGAAAGTGAACTTTTGTCCTTGGTGTCTTGCCCATTAGCATTTTACTTACTCTGGCAACATACTATGATGACGGGAGTTTCTGTAACTGTTTTTTCTTTTAAAATGATTTTTTGGGGCTGCAAACAGACTGCTCTTTCCTAACAGGATGCTGATAAAATAACTATAGTAGCTGGGGAAAATGAATGAAAGAACACTGAATAGCCACATGAATGGGAGCAGCTGTAGGAAAAATTGTGAAATAAGCAAATTTTGTCTTTTGGTACCTCTCCATTCCTCTTCATTTTCCTAAGTGTCCCTATCAAAGAGGAAAGTGATCTGAGAAATAAATTCATACATGAATGTGTTAGTGACTTAATGCACTTTCCCTTGTGGGTATACCTGAAGAAAAGGGGGGGAGAGAGTAATAGTTAATTATAAATAATCACTGATGATGTAATTCTAGGCATCATTCTTTTTTTTTTTTTAATTTTATGGCTGCTTTAAAAATGTTATATCACAGTCATTTCCCAATATGCTTCCTTCTTCCATCGAACCCGCTCCTAAAAAAGGGGGCTATAGAGTTATGCAAAACTATCCCCCTTAAAGACTCTGTCTGCCAGATTATGCAAAATTGTGTTGCCAAAGTTTCCACAGTAAGATATCCAGATATCATTTCACCTGAATGCAGAGAGAAATAATCTTTATGGGTTCAAGAGCTTTAGTCAGGGTAGGACAAGTGGGGCTTTGTCCTTGTGTGCTGAATTTAGAGAGCAGCAAGAGTCAACCCCCTTATCTATTGAGATATTGGGGAAATAGTTATGTATCTACACATAGAGTCATGGTAACACCTTTAATTAAATTGGCAAGCTCTATCCCCTTCAAATAACATGTTTGCCGATATAGGGAAGTTAGTACTCCTCCCTCAGGATTTGAGGAAGTTGGTAAAAACCCAATTCAAGCCAAGACTAGGAAGGGAAGTTGGAATGGCTAAAGTGCACAGACCCAGATTCTTTAACTTCTGTATCTAGAGACAGGTACAGAGCCAAGTGTATTACTGCAATTCCAACTGAGAGGCTTAAGTGGGTCCTTGCTCTGCCTTGGCCTGACTGGGGAACACAATGGAAAGAAGTCAAGGTGGTGAGAAGAGAGACAGGTCTTATAATCCTCATGCTACAGCACCAATCTCCAAACCTTTTGCTTCTGTGGCTTCTGTTCCTTGATGGAGGTTCCAGAACTTTTTCTACCTCCTGCCTACGGATTATCTTTCTTGACCAACAGCATTAAGGGGAAAAGATGAATGCTGGGGTAGTGGAGGATAGAAATAGATAGGTAGAGATTACTCTTTTAATTGCTAAATTTAATGATTTTCTTCATCCTTCTTGACTTTTCTGCAACCTTTGGCACTGTGGATCACTCCCTCTTGTTGTTACCCTTCCCTTTAGGTTTTTGTAGTTGTATTCTCTCCTACATCATCTGTCTGTCTGAGCACTCTTTCCCCACCCCCTTTGTTGGTTCTTTATTCATTTCAATACAGCTAGCTGTGGGTGCCCCCCTAAGGCTCTGTCCTGGATCCTCTTTTTTTTTTGTTTAAACTATTGATGATCTCACCAGCTTCTAAGAATTCAATTATCATTCCTATTCAGATATTTATTTCATCTACATTTTCCAGATTTAGTCTTTCTCCTGAGCTTTAGTCATTGATTAGCAACTACCTTTTGGATATCTTATCTGGATGTCATCTCAATTTCAACATTTCTTCCCCCCAAACAAGCCATTCTTTTGAATTTTTCCTGTTAGTACTCAGGGTACCACCATTCTCCCAGTCACCAAGATTCTCAATCTTTGTATTATTGCTGATTTCCCAGTCCCATTCACCTCATTTATTTATGTCCAATCTTCTTCACTCACGCTGCCATTCATCATAGATAATAACTATATCACCTCTTTCCTGGATTACTGTAGGAGCCTTCTACTTGAGGCTCTTTGCCTCAAGTTCACTTCATATCCACCCATCCACCATTTAGCTGCTAAGGTGGTTTTTCTGAAGTATAGTTCTATGTCAATACCCCATCCCCTTCTCAATTAGTTCCAGTGACCTTAAAGACCTCAGTTTGGCATTTGAAATGTTTTATAAATGCTTCTTCTTACTGTTTCAGTCATCTGTTATGCTCTTCCTTTCCACACATTCTCATATCCAGTTACTATTAATCTGATATTCCTTGCCCATGACACTCCATTGCCCATCTTTATGCTTTCTCATTGGCTTCTTTCATGCTCTGACCTTTGCCTCTTACCTCCCTCTAAAAAATCAGTTCAAATCTCACTTTATGTAGGAAGCCTTTTCTGGTCTCCTAACTGCTTATTAGTGCCTTCCCTTCTGAGATTACCTTCTGTTTCTCTGCATAGATCTTGGTTGTACTAGTTATTTAAATATTGTTTCCCTCATTTAGATGCGAGATCAATGAGGGCAGAGATTATTCCTACCCTTATTCTTAGGAATTAGCACAGTGTTTGGCCCATAAGTGCTTCCCTTCTCTTGCTCTCTTTGAACCTTGACATAATCTATCCAATTGATATCTAGTTAGCAAGAATAATTAGTTATACAAGGAGTCTACTGCCCAATTTACTGAACTGGGCACATACCTGCCCTTGACTTCAGGCTACTGTCCTGGAACCTTTGCTCAGTTGAGAGTATCTTTTACTCCTCTTGTCCCAGAAGCAACAATTCATGATTATAGTCCTTCAAGGGGACCCTCAAATCCTATCATCCGAACACCACTATATCTCCATGTAAACATGACTCTATAAAACCTAATAATATAATCTATATTGGGGAGTATTATTATTATTAGTATAAGCTTAATAATATGCTTCAATATAGTCATAATACATCAGAGGCAAGCTAGGTGGCTAGGTAGAATGCTGGGTCTGAAATCCAGGAAAACCTGAATTATCTAACCTCAGAGACTTCTTAGCTATACAACCCTAGGTAAGTCATTTTACCAAACTGTAAAGAGGGATAATAATAGCACCTCTCTCCCAGGGTATTTGTTGTAAGGATTAAATGAGATTTTGTAAAGCACTTAGCCCCGTGCCTGGTACATAATAGATATAATAAATGTTTGTTATCTTTTCTTTATAAAAATGTTATTGCTGCTATTGGCTTATTATTCTAGGGGCTCAGGACAGAAGTTAGAAAGTAATATCTTATATATTTAATTCCTAATGCTACCATTCCTTGGTAATTGAGGCAAATCATGGGCATCATTGAGATGAAGTATGCATGACATCTAAATACTTGTAAAGCATTTTGAGATCCTGGATGGGAGAAGTACAGAAGGTAAATACATATTTTATTAACCATATATTCAGCAAAAGAGTATAATGATGACTGCTTTTCCTTCTCCATAGATTTACTTTGCTAATAAAACCACATAATGTTATACATTAACAAATATATTTCATATTATAATGCCTACCAGTGAAATGCCATAATCCCAAAGAATAAAAAAACCCAGAGTTTAAATTAAGTCGGTCATTTTCTTCATAGGAGAATATTGAAAAGTGGTGTGAGGAGCTTTTCAAACAACTCATTTGCAATATTTCCTAGTTTTAATTAAAGTTAAATAGATGACTTAAAACAACACTGCATTTCAAACTAACCATGGAGTAGACAAATATTTGGTAGACAATCTGTAGTATCTTTTACTCATTCCCAGTGTCTTCCACATTATCTTAACAGTATCAATTTAAGAGGAAAAACTAAAGCTGCACCCTCCTCCATTACAAAAAAAAGTGAAAACAAAAGCAAAAAATACCTAAGCAATAAAAACTCTTTAAACCAGTACATTTAAAATTAACTTGAGAAATTTTAAGCCAAGCACTTGTCTTGAAACTCCAAATATGGAATGGTTTTTTTTGTTTGTTTGTTTGTTTTTTGTTTTTTATCAAGTCAGGTGGGAAGCAAAACTGACTTTTATATCCCATTTTTTTTTATAGCTTAACTTCTGAGTCTTGAGTAGTTTCTGCATTGCTTTGCCAGCCACGTTTATTAATTAGTGTCTAACATTTCCACCTCTCTGCAAGTTACAATCTCCCATAAAAAATGCATGATTTGATTGGTTTAGGAATGACAACTTCATTTACAACAGACAAACAAATATAAAAACTTGCTCTCTCATTTTCTTTCATTTATTTACTCGTGTCCTCTTACTACTACCCTCAAGGCCTTGGAGATCTGTGCTAGCTGAGTGAAGGAAAGTAGGTATGGCTTGTAATTTTCCTTCTCTAATCATGTGTAAACAAAAATGATGAACTACCTCCATTTTTTAACAAATGAGCCTTGCAAAAAGAGATCTATTCCTTCCTAAAAATAGACAGCAAGTTTGGAAAAAAGCCTTAGGGCAATTTCATGTTATCCATGCTTAAAACATAAATCCATTAAACATCTGAGCAAGACATCAGATATTGTTTTTAACAGCTATATTTATTCATCTCATCATCTGCAACAGCAGTGACTTTTGGCTGATTTTTTTTTCAAACGGAGATTTCTCTTTCAGTGCTAATAATTCTTGATGAGTATGAGGTTCATTTCACTGTCTCATTTAAGCTTTCTACCTTAGACTTTAATGTGCAGGTCGTTTACCTAGTTTGGAAATTACTTGTTGGCAGCACTTGGGAAAATGATGATGGCAGTTCAATTGTATTTTAAGTACCCTTTATCCTAGAAGTTTAGTCTTTTAAAGATTAAATTATTAAGGCCAAATCCTTCAAATGTACAGTACACTAAAATGGAAACAATGGCTGTAAAATTAACAAAAGAATAGCTTTTATCTAATTAATTAAATTCAACCAACTTTTATGAAGATGGCAAGAGAGTACATGTATTTATAGGTGGCATTGAATGAGTCCAGTTTGGCTGGAACATGGAGTATAAGAGGAAGAGTATAATATATAATTTTTTTTTTGGTCTGTGGATTAGACGATAAAATTTTTCTGGGGAGCTGGCAAGATAGGTAGCAAATGAAATAGATTTCAATTTCATCTCATACTTAACATTTGGAGATTTAATTTAACAAGACCTTGGCCCCTGAAGTTTTAACCTTAAAAATACCTTCTCTCAGAAAGTCACTTTTGGAAGTTTTGTCCAGTAGATTGATATCAAGAATAGTTGTCTAGTCTGCTAGGGAATTAAATTCAGTAAATATTTATTAAGCATCTGCTTTGTCTATTGCTGTGTTCTAAATTCTGAGGTGTATTGATATAGGTGTTGGGAATACAAAGATTTTTTTAAAAAGATTCTCTGGTTTCAAAGGGTTTATTTTGTATTTGGAGAGAGGAGGGGATGTATACAGATAAGGTATTTGATTTTCTGAAATTTTCATGTTGCCAACTGCTGGATTGGCAAAACAAAAACAAAAAAATTAACAAGTGGAGGGAAGGGAAGGGAAAGGAAGGAAAAAGAAAAGAGAAAGGAGCAGGAAAAGAAGGTAAAGGGAGAAGAGGGGAAATAGAAAGGAAGGAGGAAGGAGGAAAGGGAAAAGGGAGAAAGAAGGGGGAAAGAAGGAAACCTGAGTGGAAACAAATTGAATCTTGGGGATTTATGAGAGGCAGAAATGAAGAGGAAGTGCTGTTCAGGCTTGGGGATTGATGAGTACAGACAGATGGCAGCAGGAGATGGAATGCTGGGCTCTGTAGTTCAGTTTGGCTGTAATTCAGAATGAATGAAGCAGAGTAATGTGAGATGGGGCTAAAAAGGAAAGGTGGAACCAGGCTTTAGAGCATCTTAAACATCAGACTGAGGAGTTTGTGTGAAGAGAAAAGTTTTCCTTTAGAAGGTACTTCAGGCCGGGAATGCCCACCTCAAAAGTAGCCTCCAGCTCAGACCCCTCCCTCTGATTATATGGCTTCTCCTAGAAACTCCACTTGAGGGCACCCTGACCAACCATCTCTTCACTTCTCACTTAGCTGTACTCTACATTCTTTCATTTGGCCCTTTCCCTGGTACTTCCACCTCACCCCCTTTCAATTCTTTGTATGTGCTGTCTTCTCTAATTAGAAGGATGTTAAGCTCCTAGAGTTTAAGAATTCACTCTCTCCTCTCTCTTCTCTTTCTTTTTCTCTCTCTCTCTCTTCCCTCCTTCCTTCCCTCCCTCTTTCCTTCCCTCCCTCCCTCCCTCCCTCCCTCCCTCCCTCCCTTC
>JAJPUD010012302.1:28149-50029 GCA_023553655.1 Myrmecobius fasciatus
TCCTTCCTTCCTTCCTTCCTTCCTTCCTTCCTTCCTTCCTTCCCTCCTTCCTTCCTTCCCTCCTTCTGTATTTATATCCCCAGCACTTAGCACAGTGCCTGGCACAAAGTAAGCACTGACTAAACATTTGTTGATCGACTTGACTGATTTATCCCAGAGACAATAAAGAGACACTGAAATTTAAGTGGTTACCTGATCATATCTGTGACTTGGAAAGATTATTTTAGCAATTATGTGTTGGATAGATTGGAAAAAAGAGAAATTAGGTGCCAGGAAATCATTAGAAGGGCATTCCAGTTGGGTAGGCAACAGGCAATTGAGGGCTGGAACTATAGAATAAATAAGTCAAAGGTAGAAGGATTATATTTGTTCTCTGTCATAGGACAGAGAGAGTGGGTAAAAGTGGCAAAGAGAAAAATCTAGGCTTTTTAATCAGAATAAAACCTCAAATAACTAACAATTAAGTCTATCTATAAGTGGAATGAATTGAAATGGAATGGGTTGTTCAAGATCACAGCGGTAACAGGTGGTAGACATAAGTCTCTGTTTTCTGACTCCAAATCCAGTATGCTTACTATTGCTCCATATTTTGAAATGCTAGAAAGAAGTTATCAAAGTTTCTTTGAGCATTCATTACTCTAGGTAGTTCTTTTAACCAATCCCCATTTGACATGAAGTCAAATTCCTTCATCATCCTAATTGCTCTTTGCTGAAATGCTCTCTGGATTATCAATGTTCTTCCTACACTGAGGTAAGATAGGGTTAGAAAGAAAAATACTGGTCTAGGCACATATATTTGGTAATAATGATGCAGTGGATAGAATGTTCAGGCCCTGGAGTCAGGAGGACCTGAACTCAAATCTGGTCTGTCTCTAACACTTAGTAGCTGTGTCACTCTGGGCAAGTTAATCCTATTTGGCTCAGTTTCCTCATCTGTAAAATGAGCTGACAAAGGAAATGGCAAAACATTTTAGTGTCTTTACCACAACAACCCCATTTGGGGGCATGAAGAGTTGGATGTGGCTAATCAAATAAACAAAATAATCATCTGTCTGAAGATGATGGATGATGCCATAGGTACTGCTGACATCCCTATAGGAGAAAGTAGAGAGTATAAGAGAAAGGGATTCAGGAAAGTCTTTAAGGACATTTGTACTTATAACAGGCAACCAGTGAGGGAGTTCTCAAACAGATAGGAAGAGAATCTAGAGAGAGCAGTGTCACAGAATCAAAGGGAAAAAAGAATATTTTGGATGAGTGGGTAATCAACTGCACAGAGGCCAAGGAGGATGATGACTGGGAAAAGGAAGGTCCAAGTATTTCAACCTTTCGACTTTTTTCACCTTACTTTAGAACTTCTAGACTAAAGACATCTCTATTTTATATTCAACTCTACTGTGATGATTTTTTTTCTTTCTATAATTAACCCAGTTTTAACCTTCCCTTTCAGAATGAAATATGAGGTGGGTCCATTGGTGCGTTTACTCTTCTATTCTTTAGTACATTATTTAAATCTGAACTAAGTTCTGTCTTCCTTTTAAAGCATTTGAAAGTTACCACTGGAAATATTTAATATCTGCATTTCAATAAAACTGCAAGAGCATATCATGTTTATAGAGTAGAATCAAGATAAAATACCCAAGAATAGGCCTAAAGTATCCAAATTATAACATCTATTCAATTGCTTGCTTTCAGATTAGGTTGAAGGACCTGGTTTATATAAGACCGTTTTGATATCTTGGCATAGCTTATTTAAGAGTGATCATGGCGGCCCTGACTTATAAGAAACGTATTCTTTATTCAATTTTCTCTTTTCTTTACCCCATCTCCCCTTCTTTGGCTAGCTCTCCTACAGCAAATTATATGTAATCATTATCTTCTCTTGCTTACTTTGCAGTACTTTCCTTTACAGAGAATATAGCAGATTCAACAGAACACAGGTTTTCAAGGAACATCTGAAGTTTTCAGATAAACTGATGCTCTTTTAGGGACCAAGCTAATTGGGAGATTCTGGCACCTTACATCTAAAAGTACTCTTTTAATAACCAGTAATTGATAAGGCTCTGTAGTCAGCTAATATACTGAATGGGGAAGGTGCCATGTTAACCTAGGCAATTTTAGTGTCATTCCTTTCCCTTATTTTATAGAAGCAGAATTACTTATGCAGTTAAGGACTTGCCTTAGAGCCCAGCAACTGGATTCTATTGTTGGACCCATTACTGGGATTCTTAGTTGTCTTTCTGCTTTTTTTTTATTTGTTTGTTTTTAAAGAAGTGGTTGACAGAGTCAAAAAGGAGAAGAGGTTTCTATCTAAATTTATGGAAGTAGGCCATGGATAAGAAAATGAGATTTTTGCATTTCAAAAGATTGAGAAATATTAAGTAATGTTCAGGTTATTTCAAATTACTCTCTTATCCCTACTTTATAATTTAGTCCAAATTAGTTTAAGAAGAATGGAGAAGTAGCAAGAAGAATAGCAATGTGAGGAGTGAAGGGGTTAAACCATACTCTTCCAGAATTGTTTCCCTGTGGCAATCAGTTTGTTGTACCCAAAGCACATTATTAAAGTATTGAAATATAATGGAAATCTTTGAGTGAAGACATGGTATTCTAGACCTGGAAGGGATCTCAGGAACCAACCTTATAGAGATGAGAAAACTGAGATACAGAGGTGATTTACTCTGCTAGTATTAGGCTTTTTTTTTTTTTTGGTCTGATTTTCCTCTGTATGCCTTTTTCTATTCTTTTTTCATATTGAGAAAGTCTAACATAACCTAAATACAAATATAGAAGATACTGAACTCAATGTCTCTTTATAGGGAATATCCTTTATTGCATTTTTGTTGTCATTCAGTTGTTTCTGACTCTCTGAGACCCCATTTTGGGGTTTTCTTGGCAAAGATATGAGTGCTATTTCCTTCTCCAGATCATTTTATGGAGGAGGAACTCTGAAGCAAACAGGGTTAAGTGACTTGCCCAGAGTCACACAGCTAGTAAATGACTGAGACCAGCTTGGAACTCAGGAAGATGAGTCTTCCAGTTTCATTGCAACACCTAGCTAAGGCCCTATATAGTTTCCTTCTCTGCTTCTCACTAGGGTACCTGGCCTGGCACCCACTACCACCCCATTCCTGCTCATTTTCTTTGGAAGGCTCCTTCTCTTACAGGATTGCTGTGCACCATCCACACTTTCACAAAAGTGTGTCTGCCACAACAAATTTCCTATAATGAAAAATGGTTTATACACAGGGACTAACAGCGGTAGCACTGAATGTCTGTGATCAAATCAAAAAATGATGAGCTACTACAGAACCCAGAACACTGAGGATAGAAAACAAGTTGCATTCACTGGGGAATGATGCATCCTAAAATCTACCCTTAACTCTTAGAACCTGCCTGCTTAGGACAGAAGAGACTTATTTTTACATCTTCTAAGGTATAGAAAACATAAACACCATATACACAGACACCCTTTATTGCATAATTCTATACTCTAACCTTATGTGCACTTTGTGGTTAAATTTTCTATGTCAGCAAATGTTTTCTCTTGCTGCAGCTGTCTAGGAAAACAGGATAATAAATGCTTTGCTTTCCTGGTGAGGAATTTCATGCCCGAGAATGATGAAACAGCAGGGAACCTATACTTCTAGAGATTCTGCAAGGTGGGTGTGGGCCTGCCAACTATTACAGATTAACCTTGCTACAGAAATTGCTCATCTTGCCTCAGAATTAGCTTACTCTGGCCAGAAAACTGAGCTCAAAATAGAACCAATTCTACTCATCCTCTTACAGTCTCAGATGTATTAATTCTGCATAAGTTTTATTCATGTGAAATTTTCTCCACAGCCCAGTAAGTACAACTTGGATGGAAAAATATAGTTGACAATTTGGCAGCAGAAGGCCAATTCACCCAGCATTTGGCTTCCTGTTTGACCTTGGTCATTATCCCAATCCTCCTTCACACTGCTAAGTGAAAAGAGAATAGGCAAACATGGAAGCTTCCTTGCTGGCAGAAATGGTTGGAAGTTCTTTTTTCTATGAATAGGTGAGTGGGAAGATATACCTGCAAAAGGATCCTTCACACTCAAGCTCCGATGTTCTCACCTGGGGTGGTCACAGCATTCCATCAACCACACACAGTAGCCCTGGTGGTACCCAGTACTTTTTGCAATTCACATCCCCCCATGTGACCCTATGGCCCATAGTATAACAATCCCTTCTGTCTTTAACTGTCTCAGGAGGATGTTTTCATGATATCTATTCAGCTCATTCTCTACTGTCTTTTTTCCTCTTGTCTTCAATCTTTCCCAACATCAGGGTTGTTTCCAAGGAGTCCTGTCTTTTTATACCCAAAGCTTGACTTTTGGAATAATGGTTCAACAGGGGATAGCACTAGAGTGTCACATACAAAAGCCCAACTAAAGGCAGGTAAACTAGGTAACTGCTGGGCTGCGGTACACAGAGGCAGGCACAATGAGGGACACTTTTTACAAATATGTATTTTTTTTCATGCCAGGAAATTCTACTCTGTCTGGTACGTGGATATTTTATTTTGTGATTAATGAAGTCACATGTGTCAGGGCAAAGGTTCAAAGTCTTTTAGGGAATGCAGTTTTCAAATGGAGGGGGACCAAATATCAAATTCTAGGGTTTTGGTCATGTGAGTGCAAAAAAACGAAGTCAGAGGAAAGAGCAGAAAATTAATTTTTTTTCTTTTTTTTTCTTTAACCAGCACTTTAACATTTTCATAGGAGGTAGTCAGTGATTCCCTCCAATTATTTACTGATAATAGGCAGATAGTTCTTTTCTTTCATTAGCTATAGATTCATCAGCTTTCCTTTTATCTTTAAGGAATGTTCCAAATTTGAAACCAGTTTGTTTCCTTGGGTCATTCTCAGGTGAGAAAAATTAATGACTGTATACATTGGGGTGGGGGAAGGGAATAAGCATTTATATAGTGCCTACTACTTGCTTTAAAAATATTATCCCATTTGATCCTTACAACAACCTTGAGAGGTAGGTGATGTTATTATTTCTATTTTTACAGCTGGGGAAACCAAGGCAATTGGATGTTACATGTTTTTCCAGGTTTACACAGCTAGTAAGTAGCTGAGGCTCGAATTGAACATCAGAATTGATTCTAGGCCCAATTCATTGCCCTTAGCCACCATAAGCTCCACAGGTAAACCATAAAGTGGCTCAACAAAAATTTATTAAGAGATTACTATGTATCAGGACTTATGCTAAGTGCCAGACATACAAAAATAATACTTAAAGAATCAAACTGGCTTCATCTTTCCTTTAAAAAAATAAAGATGAATTTTGCAAAGGACACATTTTTTTGGGCGATAGCATAGTATGGCAGAAAGAAAACAAGATTGTGAGTTCTGAGACCTTCAATTGAGTCCCAGTTCTGCCAATTACTTGCTATATGAACTTGGGCAAATGATTCAGTCACTGGGTCTAAGAGTCCACATCTGTAAAGTGAAGAGGGGAATGTAGACTATGTGTCCCTGAAGACTTTTATAACGATAATGCTCTGGGATCTCTGATTAGAGCAGTTTCTCCTCTAGGCATTTTATTACTTTGCTTTTGCCCCAAACATCATTACTCAAATGGACAACAGTATATTTATACAAAAAATAAGTGTGCTGCTATAAAACTTCTGGGCTATCTGCCACCAGTATTTATTTTCTTTACTCAAGAAATATTCCTTTGTTCTAGTTTCTTTCTGATAGTGGTTTTATTTCTTGGGAGCAATTGAATCTGATATGACTTAGATATTTGATTTGTTGAATAGTTCTATTCTCCAAGAAGATGATTGGGTTCTTTTCCATGAGATTACATTTAGAGGTAAAGGTACCTCTCTGCCTTAGCCAGCAATTAAAATAATCAAATTGATTAAAATCTGATATCATTTTCTCTTTCACCACAAGTTGGGAAAACTAGGGCAGATATCAACAAGCAAAATCAAACATCAATAATGGCTTACAGTGGTTTAGTGAAGTTGTCCTGGATTAATAGAAAGGTCTTTAATGTCACAGACATTGTGAAACTCTAGGCAGCTCAAACAATGGTCATAAAAGGCACTCTATTTCCCATTTCTCTAGTCTGTTTTGGTGTGAGAATTTCTTGTTATATGACTGTCACCCTTTCACTCTTCGGGTTTTCAAAGAACATATCTTCATAGTCCTGGAGATACTCTCATAGTACAGAAAATCTCAAGCTTTGCTGGCTTTCTTATTGATTAAAAAAATCAAAATTCTTCCATTCCAAAAGAGATAGGAAAATCTATTTATGTTCAGAAGCACATAAAAGCTTTTCTAACAAGCAACACATTCATCCAGGTACTCTACAGATACTATTTTTTCTTATGAACAGGGAATATTAATATTAGTTCAATAATGGAACTTCATTTTCTAATCACCTACTAATGTCCTTGATTGTTAGAAATATACATTGGTATTTCTGTGCTATATTTTTTATCAAAAGAAAATATCTTCTATTGGATACCACTTCCTAGCAAATCTTTAAAGATATTTATTAAAATGTATACTCATTATGTTCTCATAGAAGCTAGGTGGTAGTATAGCAGTAATAGAATTAGTACTAAATTTGGACTCTGGAATCCTTATTGTTTAGCTGACTATTTAGGCAAGTCATTAAATCTCAATGAGCTCCAATTTCCTCTTCTCTTTAAACCCAGAATATGAAAAGCAGACATTATCTTTGCCTCCCTAACCCTTCCACTCCTCACTGATGTCTCTTCCCAATTTCCCTAGGACTGATGAAGGCATTAGAAGGACATCCTTGCAGCCAACTAGCAAGCCTGTAGCCCCACTAGCCTCTTTGACTCCACATCCCACATATCTAAATTATGTCATATCTGTCTCTACAGTAATTCTCTTATAGGGAGCATGATGGATAGAGTGCTCGGTCTGGAGTCAGGAAGACTCCATTATTAGGAAGACATCCTCCTCCTCCTCTCTACTCACAAAGCCACATCCTTCATTCAGGCCATAATTACTCTTTGTTTATGCTATTGTAATAGCTTTCTATTTGTTCTCACAGCCTTAAATCTCTTCCCTACTTTAATCTATTTTTCACACTGACTTTCCCAATATATTAGATCTGACCTTGCTTCCTCCCACCCCTTTAGAAACCCTACTGGCTCCCTATTACCTCTAAGATTAAATATAAACAAAGTCTTCTATTTGGCAAAGTTCTACTTGCCCCCTTCTTATTTTTCTTATCCTTTTACACATTACTTCCTTCCATATAATCTATAACCCAACAACTCTGCACACTTTTCCATATTTCCGTAATTGATGCTTCTTTTCCTGATCCCATACATTTGCACGGGCTCATCTTCCAGGCTTCCTCCAGGACTAGCTCAATGCCATTTATTATAGAAAGCCTTTCTTCTTCCTTTCCGGCTTCTAGTGTCTTATTCTCTAAGATTACCTTGAATTCACTCTATATGTATCTATGATATGAGCCCATCTATTTACATGCTGTCTCCTTTACTAGATGTAAAGTCCATGGAGGCAAAAGACAGTTCTTTAAACTATATCTTCAGCATTAAGCATAGCTCTGGCCACAAAGTAAGCATTTAACAAGTGTTTGTTGATTAATTTATAAAATGGAATAATAAATTTTGTGCTACTCCATCCCTCAGAGAGTTTTTTGAGGAAGGCTTTTGGCAACCATAAAATGATTATATATTTGTATATAATATATAAGTATATTACATATGTTTATATGATAGATACATATTATTTATATATATGTATATAAAAAGAGAGTGTATACATAGACACAGTTTATGTAAGATGTCATCTTTCATATATAATGATGACCTGCTGATTTGAGGTCACTAAGACATGATCTCTGAGTGATTCTATCAGAAGAAGTGATGAATCTGCAGTGAGTCATCCATGTTTTTCTCCATTCTTCCCATGAATAATGACTCTTATTTGTGAGATGGTTAGCTATGCTTATGCATACATCTGTGGACATAGAAGACAGTTGACTGGTCCCAGGAAGAATTAAACTGGGTGACCTAACCTCATTAGTAGCTACTCTGACCAACTAGTCTATGTTTAATCCTCCAAGCATATTTTAATTGATGTACAAATAAAATATGCTGTGATAACTACAAATAGTACAGTTCAAAATTCACCATAATCCTCCAACAGCTTTTTCAACTTTTAATCAATTTACCTTCAGAGAAGTTTCTTTCTGAAAGGGTCAGAGTAAATATTGAATTCTTTTGCCTCTAAGCAAAGAAGCTCAAAGTCAGGCCTATCAAAGTAATTAGTAAAGAGATCCTTTGTCCAAAGGCCTCAAAATACAATCCTGTCAGGAGAAGAAAAAAAGATCTTGAACTTCAAAGTCCCACCCTTCCCCTGAAGGAGGAAGCTGTTGATTCTTCATTTTTTCCTCTAATAGGACTATCTCAATGGTGTGAACTCTTGTCACTTTATAGTCTTCCTGACACTATTTTCTCCTGGTTCTCCAATCACCTGTTGGACCTCTTCTCCTCAGTGTCCTTGGGTTAGATCTTCATCCACTTCATGCCCATTAACTGGAATATTTCCTAAGGCACTATCCAAAGCCTTCTTCTCTTCTCCCTTTATACGATTTCATTTGATGATCTCATCAGCTCTCTCAGATTTAATTATTTCTGGTGTACTGTATATTTCAAACTGGATATCCTGTAGCTTTATATGTCTAAAACAGAATTCATTTTCTTTCCCCAAACCCTCCTCTTTTCTGAAATGTATAGTCTTTTTTTTTTTTTTTTTTTTTTGCTGAGACAATTGGGGTTAAGTGACTTGCCCAGGGTCACACAGCTAGATGAAATGTATAGTCTTAAGAGAGGGGGGTAGAACCCTGAGAGACTGTCACATAGCCAATATAGGTCAGGTCTTCTGGTCTCTGAGGTCAGCTCCCTTTTCACTATATCACCCCTCAAATTCTGCTGTCATCCTAATTTGGGTTTACAACACTACTTTCCTAAATTACTCCAATAGACTTTTTATGGTTCTCTCTGACTTTCCCCCTCCAAATAGATGTCTTTCCCCCTCCAGTTCATCTTATCTCCTACCACCAGATTCCTCTCAGTGAAGTGAGTTTTTGACCATGGAATTTTGCCACTCAAAAATTTTCAATGATTCTTCACTATCAGTTGCTTAGCTTGGCATTCAAGAGACATACTCCCAGCTCAGGTCAAACTGGATCAACTACTATTCTTCAAACCTGATTCATATGTCCCTGTTTCCATTCCTTTGCTTACCATTCTGATATGTTCTGTCCCCTCAGTTCCAACTATTGTCAATGCTGTCATCTTTCGAGTTCTCCCCTGTGACACTTCCTGTGATTGCCCAGATATTCCTACTTTCTCTCTTACTTCTGAATTTTGTACCTTTGCAGATGCCTGTTATTGTACTTTTATGGTATATTTTGTATTTATGCACATCTTCCTTTTCTTCAATGAATTTGGTCTCAGAAAATAAGAATCTTGGTTTTTTGTTTTATTTTTGGTATACTTTTTTTTCTTTTTTGCTGAGGCAATTAGGGTTAAGTGACTTGCCCAGGGTCACACAGCTAAGATGTGTTAAGTGTCTGAGGCCAGATTTGAACTTGGGACTTCCTGACTTCAGAGCTGGTACTCTATCCACTGTGCCATCTAGCTGCCCCGGTATACTCTTAAAGTATCTAATATAGTATCTAATATATCTTAAAGTATCTAATATTTCTAAAAACTGAAATAAGCAATACTATCTGCTATGTGAGCCACTGCTTCTTCTAACAGTTTATTTTAGGAATCTCTTTAGAGATGATTATTCCTATTTCTACCTGAAGATGGTAAGGTGGAATAACCTTCCAAATCATGTGGCAGCTAGGTGGTGTGGTAGAAAGACAACTGGACTTGGAGTCAGAAAGACCTGACTTTAACTCAGATCACCAATATTAATCAGCTGTGTAAACCTGGTCAAGTCACAACCTCTGTCTGCCTCAGTTTCCTTATCTGTAAAATGGGGACAATAATAGCATCTGCCTCATAAGATTATTGTAAGGATCAAATGACATAATATTGGTAAAGCACTTTAAAACTTTATATTACTATGTAAATACTCTTATTTATAATCAATGCCACTAGATAGTGATGGTGGGGAAGCTGAGGAAGATGGGCTGAGATTTTATTTGCTCTACCACCACAGTCATGTGCTATAACCTCCCTACTAAACCAAACCACTTTGGGGCTCTCTTGTTTCCTGTTTCAGTTTGCAGGCTATAGGGATCACGTTTAATCTTCTGAGATTAGCCTCAATCTCCGGTTCTGTATTTCACCATGAAATAGAAAGGAAGATACAGATAGAGGGGTGAGTGGATGCCAGCTGGATAGGACATTAGAATGCAGATTGCAGATGTAGATAAAGAGCCTGTGGACAAGGATAAAAAAGCACCCTAATAACGTGAATATTAATGAGATAAGGCTGGTAGAGCTAGGTTCCTCTGAAAAAGGGTATTACATTTGAAACAATTCATACAAAAGAGTCACATGTACAATAGTAATTATCTTTATTAGCCACTTCTTAGAAGACCACTTGTATTAGGAACCCTGAATTCATTATAAGTTAATACCCTGCCTCTCCCACTAAATTTTTTTAATGACCCCAGGTGGTCAGAGCATCACTCTCAGGCAGAGAGGCCCAGTGCCTGCCCCTAATGACTGCACTGAGTCAGTATTGACTCATGGGAGAAGATTGCTACCAGCTGAACTACAAGCTCCTCTTTTTGGAGCACTATTGTTCCTTGGACAACTTCCATCTATATCCTGAACTGACATGACCCTGCTGAGCTTCCATGATCTGGTGAATTTTTTGTGTGATGCTATTTTTGTAGGCATAAAGGACCACATTTTTGTACTGCATCTTATAAGCACTAAATGATTTGTAATTGCTAATGAATTATAGCCCCTCCTCTTTCATGCAGCTAATGGCAAATATTATCATTCTTACATAATACATGAGAGAATGGAGACAGAAAGAGATGATGCCATGATTGAGGTCACATTTTGTCTTTCTGTCCATGCATTCAAGGAGACTAACCTTTGTGTTTGGAATGTACCTTTCTCTTCTTCATTTTTTCTTTCTAAAATGCTCTTTTTGGAATTTAAGTCACTCAGTAATGTCATACTCCCTGCCATATATTCTATATACTCTATAGCAGTCCATTGCCCTGAGCTTATTTTTACTCAGTTTGATGGGTAATAATTGTGAGTTCTAGTTCTTGTTGTGTCCCTGCTTTGAATTAAAGAAGTGCAACTTACCCTTCCTGTGCTTTGGTTTGTTTGACAATGTAACAGGTAAACAAAATCAATTTTTTTAAGAAGGGATAACAATTGTCTCCATTAGAATCACAGGAGTGGTATTAATCTATCTAAAAGAATCAAAATAATCTAAATGGATTATCTTCTTAGATAATCTCTCAACCCCATAAGTTTAAATTCCTTTCTTGTTCAACCAGAACTATAAGCAAGGAGCTCCAGTCATGTATTTCCATGCCTTTCCTTTTACCTCCTTTTCTCCCTACTAGAACTGTTACCAGCAATAAGGCTTGGATTAAAGACAGCAACAGAAAAGCAGAGTTCTTAGAGAATCTGCCAACTAGATATAATCACTCCTCAGACAATCAAGAATTGGCTATATGAAATACTCATTAAACAGAATAAAATATGTATTGGCTTTATCATATTTGCAGCTGACACAACGCCAATACTAAATGAAAGTCAAGAAAATTGAAAGGCTGTAACACTGGGGCAAATCTGAAAAGATGAAAATAAGAGTAAATGTAAATTCTTACTCATAGGTTCAAAAAAAATCATCTACTTACCTACAGGATGGGGAAGGTGTGACCAGAGAAAAATTCAATTTGAATGGGAAAGGACTGGGACTTTTAGTGGACTTCATTCTTAATGTGAATCAACAGGGCAAAATCATAGCCAAGAAAGTGAAAGCAATCTTAGGCTGAATTCAAAGAAACATCATAGTCTAAGCAAGGTGATAGTTCTGTTATACTCTATCCTGATCAGAATGCATTATCATGTTCAGTTTGGGGAGTAGCATTTTAGGAAGGGCATTGCTATCAATGCAGGAGGGCAATTGGGATATTGAAAGACCTTGAGAGCTTGCAAATCCCATGAGAGGACAAATGGAAGGATTGGTGATAGCCTGAAGATGAAAAAGATGTGGATGGAACATGATAGCCATTTTCAGCATTGTACAGTGCAAAGATCACGTACTTGGATTCAGAGGATTTCGGTTCAAATCTAGACTATGTCACTTAGTATTTTTGTGCCCACCTTAGTCCCAGTTTCCTCCTTCATCTGTAAAAGGAAGGGGTCAGACTGGTTGATTTTGAAGGTCTTTTCCAGATCTAAAACCTTGATATTAAGTTTTGCATTATAATATGTTCCATATAACATGGAAAAAGAATTATATTTGCTTTGCTTGAGTGTCTAGAAAGTTCAAAGAGATGCCACAGTGGAGAGGACAAGGGGAAAGAAACATTTAGGTTTTATGCCAACCCCCCCCCCCAATCTACCTAACAATTAAAGCTAGCCAATATTTCGTAGATGTGATATTTATATTCAAGAATGCAATAGTCTGATTCAGGAAATAGTAGGTATCCACTGGTGGGCTCCCAGCTAAGACTTGACCACTTGTCAGGCAACTGTGTGACATACTGAATTGAGCTGAACCAACAAACCAGAGATAGTGAAAGAATTTTCAGATTTCTCACTTTGTAATGCCATCTCCCTTGTCATATGCTCTTTGTGTATTCTGTAGAAGTCCATTGCCCTAAGCTGATATTTTTTACTTAGCTTATTGGGTAATAATGGTGAGTTCTACTTAGGAGGATAAGTTTCTGAAGTCAGGAAGATAAAAATTTGTGTCATACTTATTAGTTGTGTCTCCTTAAACAAAACTCAATCTCTATCCACTTCAGTTTTCTCATCTTTACATCCCTCTGGCTTTCATTGAATGACCAACAATAGCCCCCAGCCCAAGTTTTGGTGGCTTATTGTTTAGATTCTATGGCTTAAAATGAGAATAAGCAGTAATTATTTGTTATGTTCAGAAATTTTGAAGGGTCCACTCCTCCCAGATAGATATTTCTGTGGTGGTACATTAGGCCATCTTTTGTCTCAATTCTTATCTAACTCTTATCTTCACCTAGAAATGACAGGGGTCACCCATTGCATCCTGGGCCATCACCATTCATCTTGACTTTATCTTGTCACTGGACTTGAATGCCTCTTGAAATAAGAGTAAGGCTAACAACTTTACACTGCTCTGCTTCACTTAAAAACCAATTCACAGGCAAATCCACCCTTCTGATGTCATCAGTCCTTTTCAAGAACAAAAGAGATACCATAAGATAATTTCCAAGGGTGTAATGAGGAACAAATAAGAGGATATCTGTAAAAGCTATTGATATACACTATTATTATTGTTATTGTTAGATTTGTTTCAGATATAAGTTGGATTAGAGAAGGGCTCATCAAATTATGGCTAAAAATTAGTTTCTGGTAAGGTTCATAAGCTAGGGATGGTATCATCATTATTTCCATTTTACAGATGAGAAGGCAGAGAGAGACAAAAGCTAAGTGTTTTGCTCAAGGTCAAATAGACTAGATTTGAATCAGGAATTTTCTTGCCTTCCTGATTTCAGCCTCTGTGCTCTATCTATTGTACCACCTAGCTGCTTTGCTTTATTTAGCTTTAGTATATGATTGGCTCTAGTCAAGATGGTCATAATATCTTTCTGAAACAGCTTTATTATCAAAGACATTTTAGTAGCTTATGACAGAATATGCATGGAGTTTATTGAAACACTTTACATATTAGATAAGACACTGAAGGGAAACTCAACAGTGGGTTAAATAAAGGTTCTAAAAAAGTGATTGGTTTGTTACCTTTGGTATATATTTCTTGACTCAAGCCTGGCTATGCCATGGAACTCTCCAATGCAGATCCTTCCACAAAGTTTTCATTTAGAAACCTGTGGAGTGCTAGTTAGGGACCACATTGCTTTTATGTTACTAGTTTCTTCTAAGGGAAGAACTATTAGAACCAGTGCTAAACCTGTTTCTGTTTGCTACAGTTTTTGGAGCAAAGTTTAGTGCATGTGACAATGATTCATTCTCTATCCTATATCCCAGTAAATTATTCAGGTCTTTGATGAAGTGCCATTCTCTAAAACCATTATTTGGACAACTGCCCACATAGTCAGCTTTATTCCAACTTTTTTCTCCCAATTTCATCTCAACACTATAACCTTTCCCCTTATATAATTTCATATATGAGCCTTTAATTGGTGTGGTAGCCTTTCAAAAACTTTTTTGAAATTGTATCAATCTTTTGGGGTCTGAGTTTTACAGAAACTGGCTTAAACTTTATTGGGAGCTAACCAGAAGAATGGTTACTTCTGAAACCCAATGCACTGTTATTTTAATTATGTCATCTTGACATTCTTTTCTTTTCATAATATTTCATATAGGTGATATAAATTCAGGGAAGCATGCCTTACAAAGTAAAAATAACAAAATAAAAACAAACAAAACCTTGGCCTGGATGCATGACTAATCTACACTTTCCTTTTCTCTGATTTAAAAATTTCACAGCTATTAGTTCATCTAGTCATTTGCTCTAGCTTTCCAACCTCCTTTTATCTAGAAATACAGGTCAAAACAACTGAATTAGGTCTACTTCAACTGGGTTAGCCTCATTTGGAACCTTTTGTCACAGCTTTACTTTTATTCTATATTAGCAACTCTCAAAGTGTGGTTTAGTGTTCCCTGGGGGCTTTCTAATACCCTTTCAAAAAGACTGTGATTTCAAAATGGTTTTCATAATAAAACTAAGATATTTTAATTTATAATTCAGTAAATATCAATAGAGTATGTGTGTGTTTGTGCTTATGTGTGTGCATGTACTAGTGCCTGTTATAAATGGAGCAACTGATGAATTTTCTTTTTTTTTTTATTTGCAAAACATATGTATGGGTAATTCTTCAACATTAACCCTTACAAAGCTTTCTGTTACAAATCCCCCCCCCCTACTTCCACCCCTTCCCTAGATGGCAGGATATCCACTACATATTAATTATGTTAAAATACTTGACAAATCGAATATATGTTATTTCCACACTTATCATTGTTGTGCAAGAAAAATCATATCTACAAGAAAGAATAATCAGATAAAGGAAACACAATGCAAGCAAACATACAACTGATAAATTTTCAGTGTGAGCACTTATAGCTTGGAAATCAGCAAAGGCTACAAATCAGGGCTTGTTGTAATGTTTTGTTAATTGTCTGGACTTGGGAAAGTGATTGATTAAATGGCAACAATACCAATCAAAATTTTAAAATGTGGCATGCTACATATATATATATATATATATATATATTGGTGGGGAGACTTGGTTGTTGCGTACCTCTTAATATAGCCTCTTAATATAAACAAAAACTCTTGGGGTTCCTGAAGCCAATCACAATAATACATGTTGCTTCACAGTAAACAGAAAAGAACCTCAATTCTCTCCTACAAGAGGTATAATCACAATGCTAGCTTTCAGCAATTTAATGACAAACACTTATTAAATGTTTTCTGTGTGTTAGGCATTGAGTTTACAAAGATAAAATCAAATAGTCTCTGCATTCATGAAGCATACATGGGGAAGTTACAAGTAAATACAAACTACATATGTTTCTATATTAATCCATTTCACAAACTACAAACTACTTTGGGAAGAGAGAGCAGAAAAGGTTTTTTTCTTTGTCCCTGCTGGGCATAAATATTTAAACACAACAGCTTAATGTGGTGAGGACAAGTTCTTTAAATCTGGAAAATGAACATTCAACTTTCAGTTATATTTATAAATTTTACAATAGAAAAATTCTCCATATTGAATCATTCCTTGAGAAAGGGTCTATATAAATTATCAAAAATATGAAAGATGCCTTGTTATAGTTCTTCATACATTTCTTCAAGGACTCCAAGACTTGTGCATATATTAGCTAACTGAACCTCACCATATTCCAATTAAGTATGGTGGATGGCAGGAATTATCATAATCAAGCATATGGTACTATGTTAGCACACACATTATAAGCCAAATAGGCATTACGCTGCCCCTTTAAAAAAGAAAGCAAAAATATAATGAATACTTTGAAGAATGAAATGAGTTCTCAAAGGGAGAAAGTATAGTTGCCTAGGTTGATAGTCTAAATGGAAAAGGTACTTGATTATAAATCTGAGTTTTACCTGTACATTGATATACATTCATATGCCTATTTAAACATGCAAACATATACAGCAAATCCCTCATCATCCTGAGAGATGTGCCAAAAAAAAAAAATGTCACAGAATATTCTAGTTGGTTGGGACCTCAGAGTCCCTTGTACCTGGATAGATGTAGCCTTCTATAGCATCTTCTATAAGTAGTCCTTCAGCAAAATGGTACTTTGTACTTCCAGGTACACTTTTCTTCTTGGATACATCCATAAGGGTTGGGAAGCTTTGCCTTATGAAGAGTCAGATATTTTGCAACTATCACCAATGATTAGTTTTTTAAGATTACTCACTGATACGTGAGTATGTGCTATGTGGTATGCTCTATGGGCTAAACAGAATGAGGCTAATCTCTCTTCCACAAAAACCTTCCCTTTAAGTAGTCTGTTGCCAATTATACAATGATAGAAATCTACTCAGATCTTTCAATGATGGGTGATAAAGCTATGGACTCAGGACATACTTTAGTTGTGTTTGATTCTTTGTAACCCTGTAGACCCCAGCATGATAGTTCTGTCTGTGAGATTTTCTTGGGAAAGTGGTTTGCCAGTTCCATCTCCAGTGGAATAAGGTAAACAAGTGATTTGCCCGGGGTCACCTTGCTAGTAAGTGTCTGAGGTCAAATTTGAACTCAAATTTCCTGCCTCTAGGATGTATTGTGCTACTTAGTTGCCCCTGGGTAAAAAGTAGCCAAACATTTTAAGTCCTGAGAGCAAGTTCAATGTCTTTGCTCAAACTAGACTGATTTTTATACCTCACTTAGTGTGGACAGATTCGATTCAACCTCAGAAGTCCTTACCCTTAAATTTCATTGTCTCTGTCCTTGGTTCTGATGACCTTCAAATGTGCTGAAATCTAAAAGGGACACACCCATACAATTATAAAGCACCTTTCTGTATACTACTGCTAAAATAAGAAATTCTAAACAAATATTTGTTTCAGGGCAATGACTTTTCAATATAAACTGCATTTAATAAAACTGGTAGTGACTCTAAAAAGAAGGATAAGAACGGCTCTGAGAAAATGTCTGGAAGAAATCTGCAATTAAAATTTTTACAAGACATGCAAATTCTGCAGACTCCTCCTTGCTGTTAAAATTTTAAGAGGTTTCTCAAAACTGTATTTCTCTTTGTTATTACATCTTTAATTAAATTAATTTATACAGTGAATGCACTAATGATACTGCTGTAGATTTTCAATTAGAAGACCTTATTGCTCGAGACAATATGTGTTAAGACCTCATGTAAAGAAAAACAAGGCCTAATTCTGTCATATGCATGAGGATATTTAACCCTGAACATTTGATTATTGAAAAGATATTGGGAGTTTCTCTGTGGCTCAATTAAGGTCTTTTCAACTTTATTTTTGAATTAAACTAAATTAACAGCCAAAACAAGATTAATCTTGCAAGTTTTCTTTCATTTTCTTCCTTCCTTTTTTTTTTTTTTTTTTTACAAAATCTTCTCTCCCTGGCCAAAAAATAATAGTGCATGACATTTCTGCTAAATAATATTACCATTTGATCTGTGTCTACATGAAGCCTCATTCAGCAGAGGCGTTCCAAAATTTATGCAATCTGTTACACTATCAATGAATGGTAGGGACAGGCAAATTTTATATGAGTCTCTAAGTGGCCAAGAAATGTAGGGAAAAGATTCAGTTCAATTAAGCAATAATTTATTAAGTTTCTACCAAGTACTAGGCCTTGTATTAAGTATTAGAAAGATAAGTTAGGCAGCTCTTGTTAAATTTGTGCATATTTCTTCCTTGTACATATATACCTGGCCCATTTTTCATGAAGCTCTTAAGGGTGATGTTTATCAGACAATGTGTTGGACAGAATTTACTGGTTTGTCCAATAGTCCTGGGTAGACACAATTATGACAATTCACGAATACTCAGATTCAGAAAGCATGATTCACCTGGGATCAGAGGGCAAAGTTCTTTTTTTTAGAAGAGACAAAACCTAGCACATAAATAATAGTGATTAAATAAGTATCATACTTAGTATTTTTAACTAGGCACTGTACTTAACATTTACTGGATTATTTTAGCTGCTACTGTGTTTTCCTCCAATCTGGGTCTTTTCCTTAAGATCTCATTATGAAATAAATCCTTCCTGGTTTTCTTAATCTTATCTTCAGTACTCAAGTTTGGTCATTGTTTTCTCCAAGAGAAAAGACATTTTTCTACATCACTCCCTATTTTTCCACCTTCATTTGGACTTTACTCTCTGTGATTTCCTAAGACCAGCCACTTTTAATCTAGATCAAGAAATGACACTAATATTCTTGGTGCTTTGGATCTAAAGAACTTGGAATATCTGAAAATGAGGATAGGAATGTTAGAGGGTAGCACAAATATAGTGAATGAAAAATTAAAAGGGGACTTGAGTTTTAGCATGGCTATGTAGTGACTGTATGATCTTGGATAAATTATTTGCCCCCAATTTACTCATCAGTGTTTATATAGTAGTAAGAGTTCTGGGTTTGGAGTTAGGAAGGCCTGGGCTTAAATAATTCCTCTGATATTGTTAATGGCATTGGTCATCCCATGGAAATTCTCAGTTCAAAACTAAATAAAAAGAGGGAAGGGGAATAAAAAAATTGGTTTATAGAAGAAACTGTGTGAGATCCTCATTCTTGCTTTCTTTTAGAAAAAATATAGAATCACAAAATGCTAATAGAAAGGTCCTTAGAAATTATCTAGTCTAAGAACTTTTAATCTATACTATGTCACAACCACTTTGAGCAATCTAGTGAAACTTATGGACCACTCTCTCATAATGCTATTAACACCTAACATAAAATACACGGATTTATAAAGGAAACCATTTAATAATAATAACTAACATTTATATAGCACCTACAATGTTCAGGGAACTTTGCTAAGCAGTTTATGAATATTACCTTATTGATATTCATTTTAATCTTGTCTTTCTCAAGAAGCTACAGTAGATGAAGAAAGGTTTGAGAAAAGTACCCACAATTGCTTTGTCCTGTCCCTTAACACTTGATCAATAAAGCCCTGACCCTTTCCAAGTAATACCCAAATGTAAACATATCAAAAAGTCAGAAGCAGTCACAGTGTAGATATCCTAAAAAAAATAAAACAAAACTAGGGGGCAGCTAGGTGGTTCAGTGGATAGAGTACCAGCCCTGAAGTCAGGAGGATCTGAGTTCAAATCTGATCTCAGACACTTAACATTCCCTAGCTGTGTGACCCTGGGCAAGTCACTTAACCCCAATTGCCTCAGCAAAAAAAAAAAAAAAAGGAAAAAAAAATCTAATAGATGCATTTATCTACTCACAGTTTATTTCCAGTGACCCAATCTTTTGTTCTCCTCAAGAAAAGATTATTTAAATAGAAAATAAATACTTAAATCAAGTTTGGTATCATAATGCAAGTTGCTTATGAAAAAAGGACCTATTACAAAAATATGATTTACAAAGAATTCTATTTGTGTTTTAAATGAGGAGTTTCAGCCATAAAAGAGCAGGAGCTTTCTTTCTTTTTAACAAAATGAATTTTATCCACAAGGACATGATTATATCCAGAAAAGCATAAAAGTGTCAGTTGCTGATACATATTTCTTATCATTTTTCAAAGAAAAAGACAGAAAGTGAGTGATAGAGCAAAAGACAGCCTTAATTTTTTTTTATTAATTTCATAATATGGAAGGCCACAGTTAAAATAGTGGTGCTACAACTTTAAATTACCGAGCAGGCTTGGTATTTAATGAGAGATTTAGCCCAGCAGGGTTTCTGTTAAATTAAGTTGTGCCTTCACATCACAGTGGGAAAACAGGTGTATATTGGTTTAGAATTATGGAAATGTTGACTAATTCCAAGCCTTGTAATCAAACAGCAAGGCACCCTGCAATATTTTCTTCTAAGAATATGCATTAATCATTTATGTCTGGTCTTATTTCTTCATGTCCACCAAAAGGATACAGCTGAAAGACACCACTTTTCTGTTTTTTTTTTCCTATAGCTGTTAAGAGTGGTGTTTATCAGATAAAGCTATACATAAAAGCAGGATATATAACACACTCTACTTTGGAACCACAAATATAGCACATAGAGTGGGCAGAAGAAGCTCAAAGCCTATAAAACTGACATGGCTTTTCAGATTTTTCATTTAATCTACCTCCAGTATTTGGGCAGATAAAACTGAAATATATAAAAAAAGAAACAACCACACAAACACACATGGAAACCTGGATCTTTTTCTCTCTTAAAACAAGGATATGCAGATTCTCATAGTTATAAAAGGATTTCTTAATAAACAGTCACCACTTTGTAACTCAGCTGTGCACAGGGATTTAAAGGCAGAATGAAAGGCAGATATCCAGCCAGGCTTTAGAAAAAGATATAATTTGTTTGATGTAGGTCTGCACCACAGTAAGGCTTTTTAAAATGCTCAAGGGCCACCTTACTGTTTTTCATTGTATACAATGGATCTACTGTTAGATGTCATATGTTGTCCTTCACCTATAAAGATCTATTTGTCATTTCCAATTTGTTAGATGGCAGTAGAGACTATTTCATCAAATACTGTGTCTTCCTTTCCAGGGCCTCCCATGATGTTCAGTACATATTAGGTGTTTAAAAAAAAAAAAGTTGTTGAAGTTTGACATTGAAAGAGGAGAAAAATCACATTGTCATATCAACAGAGTTGGGGGGGGCGCTATGGGTGAACAAAACTGAATACACCTATGAATTTCTTGTTGATTTGTTGCTTGGTTTTACTAAAATATTTTCTTTTTCTTTCTTTTTCCCCTTTATTTCAAGGAATGGCTCTTTGAGAAAGAGAGAGGAAAGGGATATTTTGGAAATGAAGGTGACATAAAAGCTAGCAATTAATATAAAATGTGCTGAACTGAAATGGACACAATGAAAAAATGGGAATTTTAGTTCTTTCTTTAGCAGATACAATGAATTTAAATTAACCAGTTTTTAATAAAGGTAAAAAAAAATATACTGGATTTTTACGGATTCATTCACTGAATGCTAAAAGTATGTAGTCCCAAACACATATGAACCCAATAGACTCCAAAACCCTAAAAGTGATTACACATGCCAGCTAAGACTACTTTAATAATTTTCCTTTCAGAAAAATAAATAAGAAATGTTCTTTAAGTCTGAATCGGGATCTGGGAAAGACAAGCTATTGAATTTTGTTACACTGGCTAAGCCATTTAACGATTTGCATTAGTTACTCCATCCACTAATTGTAACTAATACTGATTCCTTTTTAAGCTAGTTGTAAAAGTTAACATAGGAAACATTTGTTATGTTAAGTAAAACTATGGGTGGATAGAATAGAGAACAAAACTAAAATAATACTGCATATTTTAATGTTAAAAGTGATGTCCTTGAGCACCAGCCCTGAAGTCAGGAGGACCTGAGTTCAAATCTGATCTGACACTTAACATTCCCTAGCTGTGTGACCCTGGGCAAGTCACTTAACCTCAATTGCCTCAGCAAAAAGCAAAAAAAAAAAAAAAAAAA
>JAJPUD010012303.1:0-50026 GCA_023553655.1 Myrmecobius fasciatus
CATTAATTTCTTAATGGAAAATATTTTATGTCCTAATGAAGTAGTTTTTCTCACCAGGTCTTCAGGAAGGAGAGTGCTTAGATGCTGTCTGTTACTCTCCCAAGAAGATATGGGAATAACTTTAATATTTCCTCCATCATTCTTCCAAAGCAGTCCCAGATGTTCCATCATGTCTCAGATAGGAAGAACAAGTAAGAGAAGGAAGATAAAGTATTTAGCTTATTCTCTAGGTTGTGCTATTTCAATCTGAAACATCCAAAAAATTCTCCATCGTTCCTGATATGATCTTTCTTCTTAACTCCTTCAGGAGTTCTAATGTCTCAGTTATTTGGTTACAGTTTGAGATATGCTCCAATTCGGCCATCACCAGTGATGTACTTGAGGTGACAAAGGTGTACCTCAGTGAACAAACTCATTGTCAGGAGACCTAGTGAAAATTGGACCCAAAAATTCTTTACAAATCTTTTGTTGTGAAAGTTAAATCAGTTTTAAAAAGAAGTGCTGGTTTTGGTTTGGAAAACATTGTAGAAATTTTATTTTATTTTCGAGAAATGCTAGCAACCAGTGTTACAGTCCAAATGTCTCTCCATAGTTTGTTTCCCCACTCTTTTTTCATAGTTCTGAAATAAAACATTTGCATTTAAAATAAAAATAACAAAGTAATTAGACTCATAATAGCCTGAGAAAAAAGCATTTATTGGTCAATTTTATAACTCCCTAAACATAAAAGGAGTGGGCTAAAATGACTAAAATGTTAAATGGCTTTTCAAAAAGGAGACAGTTTTCTTTTTCTAATTATGATTTAGTCTTAAAAGTTGATCACATACTGTAATTACTATCTAATCAGTCTTCTCTGTGATGTACTAAAATAAGCTACACTGTTACCAGCCAAGTTATAGCTATGAATTTTTAGAACTAAATTTTTATATTTCCCTAATAGTATAGTGATCAAGGGTAGCATTTGGTCTTTCTGTGGACAGTTGTAAGAAATTGCATGATTACTTTCTGGGGTCAGGCACAAGTAAAATGTGTCATGGGCAGCTTTTCTTCAGCATTTCACATGCCCGTTAGGCATACTCACCCCTGTCCCAAGGCAAACTGTGTCTTGGCATTGAGCACTGATTTTCTAGGACTCTCAACTCTTTGAATCATACAGTATGACATTTCTGAAACGACAGCAACCAGTGTGTTGGACTTTTCTTCAATATTATTTCCTCTTCCACACCCTCCCTTTCCAATCAACTTCCAACATAATTTATCTATTCTATGTTTTATTATCCCACAGCTTTCTATCCACTTTTCATATCATCAGCAAAATAGTCTGATAAACAAATTGGCATTTTTAAAAAATGCTCCCTTAAGTCTTAATACATACTTTAATGAAAATCTCCAGAGATACAAATTCTCAGTCAAAAAAGGGGGTTATTACATTAGGAATTTCAGGTCCAGTAGCAGGCAAGTGACAGAGATGTTGTGTCAGAGGGAAAGGTCTGAGTGTGCTGGTAAATTTCCAGTCACACCTCCGATTTGGCTTCATGGTCAGTCCTAGGGGCAGCCTTGCTCTTACTGAAGCCGGATAAAGGCTCTTTCATCCAGACAAAGCCAGCTATTTCTTTGTCCATCTGTGGCTGTCTTTCATCCAAAGTGTCAGCCATAAACAAACAAACAAACAAAACAATCCTTTAGATCTTTTTGTGAAGCCTTCAAACTTGGAAGATAAAGAAATTGGAAATTCTAAAGAAAACCATTTTTGTGTTGATATTTTCATCTCAATATCCTGAAGAGATTTCTGAAAGATTCCTTTGTCTAATCTTGGACTTGGACAATCCAATAAAGATGGGAAAGAAAAGCTCTGTCAAAACCATCCAAGATTTAATATACATTTCATTTGTACTTTAGCAGCTATAAGAAAATTGATAGATAAAAACTGGTTACAGAATTGGCTTCAAAGCCAGGAAAATATGAAATTAAGTGCTGCATCTAATTCATAGTGGCTGTGTGTTCTTTAATAAGTTACTTAACCTCTCAGTGCTCTGACAATAAAGACTGAATGTTGCTGAGGTGGTAACTACTTTTTTGGCAAAGGGTGGTTCCTCAGCTAGGAATTCTCTAAATGAATGAAATACCAGGTCCAATACCAATCCCTGTCCTTGTTAGATTAGTCTTTTCTGAGAGGTCATTTTCAGGAATGGAAAAAGAAGAGAAGGAAAAGAATTGTGGTATCTCTGGTGTACTTGGAAAAGTTCTTGATTTGGAGCCAAAAGATCTGGTTTCAAATCCTGGCTGCAATATTTATGAACTATGAAGCCTTGGGCATGTTTTTTTTTAATGTCTCTGTGTTTCAGTTTCTTGATTGGGAAATGGAAAAAAAATCTGTATATCTAGCACATGAAAGGCAGTAAGCATAATGGATAGAGTATTGGTCCTTTGAGCCAGGAGAAACACTTGCGTTCAAGGTCTGCTGCTGTATAGCCATGTGTCCAAAGGAAAAATATTTAACCTTTCATTGCCCCAGGCAAATATCCAAGACTATGGGTTACAGATAAGTTGTTGATCTGTGGATAGAGGGGATTTTTCCACCAAGGAATTCTCTATACTGATGGGATCCCAGATCTGGTTTAAAACAATAACAACAGAACATAAAACAAAATCCTAAGTCATATGGACCTTATAAAGTTCAAAAGGAAAATAACATATAGATCATTTTATAGACCATCAAGCATGACGTAAATGTCTGCTACATGGCATTGAAGCCATGCAGTAGTTGATGACATATACCTACATACATTGCTTAGAGGAACAGAAGAGTTCATTGTTCATTTTAAATTTAGCTCTTTATCACCCAAAGAGATGGCTGTTAAATATGAGAAGTAAATTGCTTTAGTGCATTTAAAGAAAACATCTACAGTTAATTAGCGTTCTTAGTAGACATGTAAGACTTGCAATATATTAATTTTATGTTTTTTATGAATTAATTGTAGAAGTGTGTCACAGAAATGTATGAAGTAAAGCCACAGAAGTTTTAATAAATTGGAACCCTTCTGAATTCTCATCATGCCAAAAAAAGGGGAAGGAAAAACGATTTCCTCCCCAACAAAAGTTATGATGCATCAATAGGGCATACTTACAGGTAGACACTTTTTCAGAAATACCAGGCACTTTTTTTAAGCAGAGAAAGATTATCAAAGCAGAACAATCAAAAGAATAATAAATGGTGAAATTAAATTAGTAATGACGGAATGTAATTTTTGGAGTTCTTTATTTCCCATAGCACAACAGTAAGATTTAGAGCCATAAAGGGTATTAAATTCCAAAAAGGTTAACTAAAACTGTAGTTCCCTTGTCTCTAATATGGGCAGAAGTAGAACTACTTTGTTCTTGACATCTGGTATTCTTTCTATTAAGGTAGATAGGTGGCACAGTAGATAAAGCACTGGGCCTGAATACAGGAATATCTGTGTTCAAATCCAGCTTCACATACTTAATAGCTGTGTGATCTTGAGAAAGTCACTTAACCCTGTTTGCCTCAGTTTCCTCATCTGTAAAATGTTTTAGGGAAGGAAATGCCAAATCATTCCAATATCTTTACCACAAAAGCCTCCAAAGGGATTATGAAGAGTCAGACATGACTGAAAAGAAATAATAACAATAAATGCTTTCTATCTCACACTACTACTTAAAGATAAGTTGAGACAGTAGTAGAACTGAAATTTTAGGTAGAGATTTTTTAAAAATAATGACTAAATGAATAAAAGAGTGGTTGTTTGAAGAAAAACGAGGAGATTTTACAAAGTCCGCAAATGAGCATCAAAGCCAAAGATTTGATGGTAATGGGGGGGGACTAGAGAAGCATATCTGTTTTTTTTTTAAATAAGACAGCTTACTCCATAACTACTTTTTTTTAATGGATTTTATGGCAAAACAACCAATTGAGAGATTATATCTAAACTCATGATCTCTCCACTAATCATTCAAAAAGATTTTTACAAAGCCCCTACTATGTGGCAGCTCTCTGCTAGGCACTAGGGATATTATATGGCAAATCAAAAAAAAAGCAAGAAAAGTAGAATATAAAAGAAACAAGCAGCAAAAAAGGAATAGAAAATAACTCATTACAAGGAAGATCTTACAGTAACAAAATAGAAAAAGAAAAACGATAGGAAGAGAAAAAATGAATTCAGTGATAAATAATGTGGAGTAAAAGAAATTAATAAAACAAAAGAAAACATCTCAGGAGCAAGAATACTACAAAAACCACAATAGAATACCCCCTCAAAAAATAACTATGGGCTACCTACTCAGCTTTACAGAGTTGTTTACAGGCATAATAAAATTTAAAGTAAGAAATGAGTTCTCAAAGGAGAATTTAAGAATACAAATGATAATAGAAAACAGAACAAAAGATGGAAAATGTCTTTGAAAATGTTGTTTAATCATTTTTAGTCATGTCTGGTTCTTCATGACCCCATTTGGAATGCTTTGGAATTTTCTTCTCCAGATCATTTTACAGACAAGAAAGCTGAGGCAAACAGAGTTAGTGGCTCACCTAAAGTCACATAGCTAATAAATGTCTGAGGCTGGATTTGAAGTCACATCTTCCTGATTCCAGGCTCAGTGATGTACCACCTAATGTTGTCTTCAAAAATATCAAGCAACAAAGATTTAGCCTAAAAATATAAGACATAGAAAAAAGCCAGAATGAAGTTGAGGCAAGTTTGTAAGAACTCCCCAGATCTCTACAAGTAAAGACAATAGACATTGAAGACAGTTCAAGGAGATGTGATTTATTGGTCTTTTATGGAATTAAAACAAACATGAAGCAAAATATACTGTAGACATCTCGAACTCAATATATCCAAAAGAAAACTCATTATTTTTATCTCCCAAATCTGTATCCACATTTGTCAAAGGCACCACCATTCTTCCATTGTCCCATTTTTAAACAATCTAGCTACTGTGCTTCTATGTAAGGAAGGTCATTGACAGAAAGGTACCACAGGTACTAAACTATAACAAAACTATTTGTAGTATTATGAAACCAAAAACATATCATGTCTTCACAGATTAGAGAATGGATGAACAAATCATAGTTTGTGAGTATAACAAAATATATTGGAAACTGAATATAAATAATTCAATGAAACATAGGAAAACTAATACAGAGCAAAGACAATAGAAGCAAAATAACAATGAATAAATTAATGAATGAATGCAAGGGAAATTTTTTAAGTACTAATTGTACACCAATTACTATTTTAAGGGCTGAGGATACAAATAAAAAATCAAAGCAGTTCTTAATTTTAAGGAAATAACATTCTAATATGTGTTAACATATAGTAGAATAGTGGAAACACCAAGGAAAGTGTTTTGGTATGGTTCACAGTGGAATCATAAAGAAAGCATGCTATTTCCAGAAGCAGTACTAATTTTAATTTGGTTGTGGTTCCCAGAACAAAAGATCCAAAAGGATTTGAGGAAAGGGGAAGGAGGAAATCATGAAACAACAAGTGTAAGTAGAATATGGTCAGATATGACCTAGGATGTTCCTTTTCTCTTTCCCCCCACCCATCTCTGTGTGTTTGTATATGTTAATGTTTATATATAAAATGTATGTATACATAAACATGCATGTGTACATATGTATAATATGTGTATTCTGATTGTGTGTCTATGTATATGTATGTGCATATATTTATATAAATATATTTGGGTATAAATCTATGTATCTATATATAGTGATCTTTGTAAGTTCATTTGCCCTCAGCAGTTAGCACAACTGTGTTGAAGGGAAGCAAAAGCTGAGTATATTAACTCAGCTTATTAATATATTAACTTAAGATGGATTGGGAAAGGATACATTATTTTAAAAATGCATATATGTATAAATACATATGTAGTATGTTTATGTATGCATGCATGTAATAACAATGATAATAATTCTTTTCATTTATATAGCACTTTAAGGTTTGCAAAATGCGATTTACAATATCATCTGATTTTATCCTCACAACAATTGTTGGAGGTAGGTACTGTTATTAAGTTTTATAGATGAGGAAACTGAGGCATATAAAGGTTAAAATACTTGCCCAGAGTGAACCCCCTCCCACCCATACATGTGTTTCCATCCTAATTGCTATATTCAATAATTTTGTTTAAAGATTTTAATGAGAAATTCAATTCAATTTTTAAAAAGTATTTGACTGGAACAAAGTAAAAAGCTAAGTAGAAGATGAAAAATTCCTATGAGGGAAGTAATTTTTGATATTTTGCAAGATTGTGATCTAGTAGATATAAATACTTTCTCCAGTAACATGGATCATGCATGACTTATCCAGGCCAGAAGTGCTGAGGTCCTGAACTAAAGTGGTGTATGTATTATTAGCAGCAAAGGGACAGTTATGAGAGATGCAGAGTTAATTGTAGAGTTTCTTAATACCAGAACTGGAAATATGTCCCTACACATCTTAAGTGAGCTTGGGACCTAATTAGCCAATATGGGCAGCTGTGTGACCCCATCTTTTTGTGTGCAAAACTCAACCTTTAATCTGGTATTCCCAAATTTGTGTAATATACAATTTTTCACTTCTTCTGTTTCTTGCCAGGATGGATGTAAATGTGAATGAATCACTGGAACATCTCCTTCCTTGTGTTCAAAATAAATTTTAAAGGGTTTAAAGTGTTTCGGTCTGGATGAAATATTTCCAATATTCTGCAGGTTGATTAAGTTCCTTATCTTGTACTAGCTATGTAGTTTTCAATTTTTTCCTGCTCTTAATTATTCTTACTTTTCTTCAATTTATTCTAGCATCTGGTTGGACAGATTTTCTTTTCCTTTGCAATTCTATGCATTATTTATACTAAGATACAAAAAGGATGGGCAAATATGTGGCTTGAGCAGCCTCAGGAGATTAGCCTAAATATAATTGAAAAAAGTCATTTGGTGTCATATTTTCCATGACAATTTAAAATGAAGAGTCACTTGGATTGCAGGATTGGGGTACAATTTAGAATTAGCCAGTGGGAAGATAGCATGAATGTGACTGTTACATGAATCTATCCTCCCAGGCTAGGGTCATCACCAGATATTGAAAACATAATATTCTCTCATAATCTTAATTCTTTGTGACCTATTCAATGAGTTTAGGGGAAGCTTATTATTTGGAACTACTGACAATTTCTTTGCAAAAGAGTGTGAGTGTACCTACCAAAAACTTGTTAAGGGGCAAAAAAACAACTCCTTATTAAGTTTCAGTGATTGAAGCTGCTTCAACTTTGTTCTGAAGTGGCAACTGAATGCTTCTTAGAGAGTACTTTCTAGTTATGGGAGTTCTCATGTTTATTTACTTGGCTTAACTTCATAGGAAGATGGACTTTAATGGAAGAAACTTTCTCTTAAGTTGATAAATAAAAGTGATCTGACAGATCAGCTCAGTCTTTTCCTTGTTTGGAGGAGAGAGAGGTGTCCAGTAGGGCAGAACTTGATTCTGGGAGTGAGAAAGCAGATATTTGCACAAAGTTTATCTGTGTTCTTTCCAAGGCTAGCTTGAGGCAGAAGTATTGAGAAGCCAGTGAAAATGCATGGATTAGGGAGATGAAATGTCTTGTTCAAAAAGCAGCATGGAAGCCAATGTTATTGAATCATTAGAGTATGTGGAGGGGAGTAAAATATGAGAAGACGAGCAAACTTGGTTGGATTGGGATCTATATTATTGGAGAGAATACTTATAAAAAAGAAATCACAAGTCCAATTGAATATAAGAGCCAGGGAGGAATTTGCTCCAAAAGAAAGCTTGCCAAAATTTCCTTTGAAGGTTGAAGAATGATTAAGTAATTTCTTTTCTACTTTTCTGTGAGTCATATTCAGATATTAGCTTTATATATCGTTTTCTCAATTGTGGGCACACCTTTATTGAAAGTTCTTGTTATACCTTCAGTAGCCAAGAAGACATTTCAGAATTCTATGTTGGAAAAGGCTACAAAAAAACGAATCACTAAATCAGATACAGAAAGGGATAATTTTAGTGAGCTATCACTCCTTCCTTTAGCCATAATAAGCAGATTCAGAAGGTTTTTGTCTTTTGCAAAGCATTTAGACATGACTTCATGCAACTGTTGTGGCAGATTTATTCATTTACCATGTTCCTGGGTTTACTCGTTGTGGTATGAGGTATGGAGGTCATAGAGCAACCAGGAAATAAAAAAGTACCTCACATTGACAATTTTTTTCTTTCTATGTCTTGCTATTTTCTTGAGCTCCATTTTCCCCATCCTGGTTGGTCCATCAGCAAATACAGATGCTTATTTAGTTACTGACACTCTGCATTAATTTGTGACCAACCTGGGGGAAAAGGTTCTGACTTTTTCATTTTGGAAGAAAAAAGTGTCTTTTGGGGGAAGGCAGTCATTGAAAGTATGTCAAGGATTGAGGTATTTATAAATCAGTCATCTAATCACAATTCCCTGTACTCAAAGCAGAGAGTTTTTATTTCCTACACATACAGAGGGCTTCAGGCGACCAATGATCAAGCATAATATTTTTTCACTATAATTGACTGTGGTTTGCTCTTTTGGTAAGCTTCCCAAGAATCAAGTTGTTTTCCTTAAATTGATTCCTAGAGTTTGACAAACTTTGTTTTTTGACTTTATAATGCTAAATCAATTCCATATTTCATGTAAAGAAAATCCCAGGACCTAACTGTCTCCATTTGGGTGGTGGACTGGTTATAATTAAGTTTTTCCTTTGAAATATACATTTATGAGCAGGAGATTACACCTGATTTAAAACTAATATATGCATTTGTTAAATATTTATATTTTATGTAAGGAAATAAATGCTCATTTTAAAAATGTCTCCCCATCAGATTCCTTTTCACTTCATTCAAATTAGTGATTTTAATTCCTTATGTCATAAACTTTCATGAACCTATTTTCATTGACATTTTCATTCACTTTAAGGGGACTGAAGAGCTAAAAAGCCCTTTCATGTGTTTTGACCTTACACATGCAAAACAAATGCTTGTCTAGTTTGAGTGGTAGAATCCCCATTTGTGTATTGAAGAGGAACTCATTTGAACATGCATGAATACATTTGCCTTTCATTTAAACTGTTTACTGTGAAGTATGAACTTGGACATATTATTATTGTCTTTGACAGAACCACTGGAGACTTGAAAAATCTGAATCAATAAAGCTACAATTCTGCAAAGGTTACAAGGAAGTCATAACCTAGGTGCATGAAACTGAAATGTTTATCCATACTAACACAGTGTTCTAACCCTTGCTCAGAGATAGCATTGTCCAGCTGTCATAACAGGATTCTTGGTTCCCATGAGCTCACAAATCTTGTATAATATTCCCTGGATCTGCTCAATATACCCTCAAGATGGCAATTATTTAATTTAATTATTGTTCTCATTTCTAATGCAAATAAAGGGAATTCTTTGACTTAAATGTTCAATTCTTGTTTTCATCTTATTTCCTTGGCCAAGAATAATGATCTTTGAATTTTCAAACAGAAAGTAATGACCAAGGGGAGTTAATAGCTTACATAGATTAAAATATATCAATCAGTCAGTAAGCATTTATTAAAATCTATGTGTCAGGGACTATATAAGTTCTTTCTATTAAAAAAAAAGCAAAAATAGCTCTGACTTCAAGAAGTTTACATTCAAAACATAAATGATACCTACAGAATAAATGAAAAACAACTTTAAAGGAGAAGACACAACTAGAAGAACTAAAATAGATATCCTACAGAAGGAAACATTTAATCTGAATCTTAAAAAAAAAACTAGGAGTTCAAATAATTTGATTGGCTTGACCAAAAGAAATTATACCTGAGATATTACAATCAGTGAGAAAGATGACTGCTAAATCACTGTTATGGAGATTATAAGTTACACCACAACATTAGAGAAGAGAAAACATTATAATGGGAATACAATGGATTTTGCAAGGGTGAATGTTGAAAACCATCTTTGCATATAATTTGAAAATTTGAAATCTTTTATTAAAAAGAAAAAGAGCTAATGATCAAAAAGAGAGTTGACCAAGTTAGACACTAGTATATTTGAGGGTAGATATCAGCATGTATGTAGAAGTTCTATAGTATAAGGACAAAAGAGAATGATTAGAAAGAATATGAATTCCTTAAGAAAGGAAGGAGAATGATTTTAGAGCTGGTGGATAGCAGCTACTGGGATCTTGATTAGGTGATCTATCTTTATATAATAAAACTTAAAGGAGAAATTGAGTGATGGTGGGAGTTTATCAGGGGATCGAGTATCATTTGACTGGAGTTTCTCAAGAGTTCTAGAAATGGTAGAGGAAGGGTCAGATATTTTGCTGAAGAGAGTGTAAAGAAAGAAGGTAAACTGGGTTTAGTATTAGTAATAATTCTTCCTCTAGATGAAGTTCTGATAGCAAAAAAACGATATCTGAATCTTTGGTATTGGACTAGTGAAGAGAGGGGCCAGTTATTGGGGCTTCATCCCTGGAGATAAGAGTCCTGTTCCTGAGGCTCTGATCCTAGATTTGAAAGAGGAATAGGATCTAGGACATGGGTATTCTGTTGGATCAAAAAAGTCTAATACCAGAGGTTGACTTAATCCAGATGGCTTGGCTGCAGCCTCTAATACATCTAATGCAGTAGTTTCTGTTGTTTTAGACAGACATAGCAAAATTTCATCTGTGAACAGTGCCATCTATCAATCCTTTTCCAATTTGGAATCTGTGCTGGATCTCCTCCATGACAGTGAGAAACACTTAGTTTCTGACTTTCTTCATATTAAGGACCAGAAGATACATCTTTCAAGAAATATCATATAATTTTGACTTTCTAAGTGGAAAGGATGAACTGCATAGTGAAATAGAAATGACATGCAAATATAAATAAATAGTTAACATTTTTATAATGCTTTAGGTTCACAAAGTTTACAAAAATCAACTTATTATAACAAACTCCTAGGGAAGACAAATCACTAACTGAAGTGGAAAAGGGTAGTGTTACAAAGGGTATCCTCTTCTGGAGGATAGTGATGATGATAATAATGATGATAATAGAGTCAAAAGCAAGTAGAGCAACTGGTAGCAAATAAAGAAAAGCCTAGTACCAAGGCTGAAGCAATCTCCATGATGATGAGTTTCTTAGTAATCAGCTTATCCTGAAAAGACATGATGATGATCATAGTAGACTCAAAAACAAAGAAGATTAGCTGGTGGCAAATGAAGGGCATCATCCATACATTGTTGTGTGGATTCATATGTAGAATAAATTATTCTCATGTAGGAACTGCATGAATTTTGGTTGCATCCATTATTTGGCAATTACATCAAATCCAAACTTTCAGCCACCTATTTGACTCGTTTTATGTATTTGGTTCCTAGCTTCTAAGGCAAATAAGAAGTATGCTTTGATATGTCTCCACAAATTACTTAAATTACAACCTATGTCTTATTAATTAATCAATTAGCTTTAGGTTCCAACTAGTTTATTTTGGGAAAAAAAAAAACTAAAGAAATATCTTTCTCTAAAGACTTTACTTATTTTCTCTATCTCGAACATTTCCAGGTCTTAAATAAACATCAAGGTTATTGACTAGATAATTTGTTAACATTAGAATAAAAACAAATGGTGGAAAGATTATGCCAGTTATCTTCATCAGTAATATTGTTGATTTCTTCTCAATTCTAGAAAGACTCATATTTCAACTTTCATAGAATGGCAGCCAAAGTCTGAAGAACTTGTTTTACAATGTTTCTTCAAAAGAGTTAAACTTAGTTTTCCAAGAAAGAATTTCTCACAGTCCCCTGTCTCTGTTATCTATTCATGTCCCACCCCCCACAAATATCACAGTCAATAGACTTCAAAGTGATAGAAAATTGGAAAAGATTTTCTATCATGAAATGAAATATCAGAATTCTTTTGATATATGTATTTTTCCTATTATTATTAACTGGGAACAATATAGTCATGAAGCAGTCAAATTTTTAATGAAATAATTTGATTCCATACAGACTCTCTTTCTGTCTCTTTCTCTGTGTTCTCTCTTATTCTGTCTTTCTTGATGTTTCTGTGTTTATCTTTTTCTGTTTCTTTCCTTGGATTATTATTGTTATATAGAAATACTATGCATTTTCTAGGTTTATTTTGTGTCCTGGTATTTACTGAAGCTATTACTTAAGCTATTTTTTTTGCTAGTCTCTTGGTTTTCTTAAGTAAACTATCATGTCATGATCATGGGGATGGTATCTCTCTACTCTAAGCCTTTACTTTCTTACTTCTCTTATTGTTTTTGCTAAAATTTCTTGAAATATATCAATTTGGGGCAGCTAGATGGCTCAGTGGATGGAGCACTGGCCCTGAAGTCAAGAAGATTTGAGTTCAAATCTAGCCTCAGACACTTAATAGCTGTGTGACCCCGGGCAAGTCACTTAACCCAAATTGTTATGCCAAAAAATAAAATCAGTTTGCAGACAAGAAGGGTGTATCTTTTCTTCACTCCTGTATTTATTTGAAACATTTCTGGTATTTCTCCATTGCAAAGAATACTCTTTTTAGATATGTAATTTTTTAAAATATGTAGTTAACAAAAGTCTATTTTCTCTCCTTCCCACGCCTCTCATCAGAAAAAAAAAAAGGAAAAATAAAATCATTATAGTTGTCCTTTGTTCTTGAAGAGGAACAAAATGACATCATTATGATGGAATCGAGGTCCAGTGTGTATAAGCATGGTTGATAAGGCCCATACAAGTTCAGAAAGCTTTACCACAGGTACAGGTACACACAGGTACCACAGGTCAGGCACAAAAAGTTCCAAGACTGTTGTGAAAAGATATAGATAGTTAAGCAAAACAAATTCCCACAGTGGCCATGTCAAAAAAAAAAGTTTCATTCTTCACTTTGAGTCCATCACATCTCTATCAGGAGGTGAGAAGCATGTTTAATTATGTATCTTCTTAAATCACAGTTGGTTAATGAATTAATGAGTACTGAAGTCTTCTGAAGTTTTTTTGTCTTTACAATGTTGTTATTTTATAAATTGTTCTTGTACTTAGCTGCTCTTTTCTAAAAATCAATTTATATAAGCCCTCCAGTTTTCTTTGAAATAATCCCTTTCATCATTTCTTATAATACAAATATATTCAGTTTTACTTTTCATTCATATGTAATACTTTGTTGAGCTTTTTCTCCATTAAAGGGTACCCCCTTAGTTTCTAATTCCTTGAAACCAAAAATAGCTTTTATATATGTTTGTATATATTGTTATTTTTCTTCTTTTTTAATCTTTGAGGCATAGACCTTATAAGTGATATTGTTATTCCAAAGGACATACAAGATTCACGATTTAATAACTTTGCTGGCATAGTTTCAAATTGCTTCCAGAATGGTTATTTTATAGTTTGATTGACAGTGCAATAATATGTTTAGTCTTAAAGATTACAGGCTGTTTAATAACTCTTCAGGCAGAATTCCAACTTGTTCTTCAAAATGGTTGGATTAGTTTACAATTCCTTGAACAATAAGTTAGTGTCCCAATTTTTCAATATCCCCTCCAATATTTGTTAATTTCCCCTTGAATCATTTTAGCCAATATGATATATCTCAAAATTGATTTAATTTTCATTTCTCTAATTAACAATGATTTAGACTATATATCATTGACCATATATTTTTTATCTCAGCAATACTACTATTAGGTCTATTTCCAAAGATGATTGAGGAAAAAGAAAAAGAACCTATATGTTCTGCAATGTTTATAGCAATTCTCTTTGTGGTGGCAAAGAAATGGAAATGGCAGGAATACCATCAACTGAGAAAAGACTGAATAAGTTGTGGTATATAATTGTGATGGAATACATGAGCTCAGTGACCCTAGAAAAATATGAAAGGCTTGCAGGAAATAATGAAGAGCAAAACGAGCAGAACCAAAAGAACATTGTAAATAGTAATTGCAATATTGTTTTAAGAATAAAAGAATAGGGGCAGCTAGGTGGCGCAGTGGATAGAGCACCAGCCCTGAAGTCAGGAGGACCTGAGTTCAAATCTGGTCTCAGACACTTAACATTCCCTAGCTGTGTGACCCTGGGCAAGTCACTTAACCCCAATTGCCTCAGCAAAAAGCAAAAAAAAAAAAGAATAAAATAAAATAAAAGAATAAGTCATTTGGTTATTATAAATTCCCAAATTAACTATAAAGAGCTATTTGCCCTTTGCATCCAGAAAAAGAACTAATAAATAAAAGTATGTACAGAATAATTTTATATACATGAATTCACACATATGTACATATAATTTTGTATCTAATGGTAGCCACCTCCAGGGTGAGAGGGGAAGGAAGAAAATAAAGAAATTTACCTGATAACTCTACTATATATTTAAAAAGAATTGCAGTTTCATATGCAATCATCTTTTTTCTTATACTATGATATATAAATGCTTCTTTTATTCCATAAATTTAAAAAATGGCTAGCCTCTCCCTCCAACACTTCATTTTCCTTTTTTGTCAACTTGTATCAATGTATATGAGATATAACCTCCCAGCACTTAAGCAATTAAGATTGCTTAATTTGCATTTCTCTAATTATTAGTGATTTGAAGCATTTTTTTATGGCTGTTAGTAGCTTGGATTACTTCTTCTGAAAACTGCCTGTTCATATCCTTTGATCTTTTAGCATTTGGGAAATGGCTCTTATTCTTATAAATTTGAATTAGTACTGAAGGGAGGAAGTAAAGAAAACTTTTTTGTAACTAATTTCTAGTGTATATGTACATGTACATATATAAATATATACTATCAGTGTCATATCTTACATATAATATGTATGCAAATTAATAATTATATCAGCTCAAAGAACTCAGAATTGAAAAGGACCTCAGAAGTCATCCAGTCCAACTACTATCTGATGAATTTTCTCTACAACATCCCCAACAAATGTTAATCATAACTGTACTTGAAGTTGCCTAGTAAAGGGGAAGCTATTAACTCCAAAGTCAGTCCATCTTATATTTGGGTATCTATAATTGTCAAGGAGATTTTTTTTACTACCATTTGTGAATAAAAAGTTAAATATTTCTCTGTTTATAAGTCACTTTGCTTGAGTCTTTTATGTGTGGCCTGATGATGCTAAAACTAGAAGAAAACAAAAACAAGTAAGAAGGCCAGAATTTCAGGTTTGAGATATTAGATCTGGGAATAGGACCGCAAATCCCAAGCACCTCAAGGTGGAAATTAAAGCCTCCAAGACTGAAGCTAAAGTACGTCAAGAATACTTATTCTCATACCATGGAAAATTATTTTTAAATGTCTCTGTATTTAATTTGCATCCACAGTGCTTACCTCACTTACAAATCTTTTATGGTGGATGACAAGGAAATGCTGCCATTGACTACAAGGAAAGGAAGTAATGTTTATGTACTTTTGGATATGTACATATCTCCAAGCTTCTCCTAGCATAATTGAAGACTAATCTGCCCAAACTCTGACATGGAAAAATGGACAGGAAGAGTGCATTTTTTTTCATGCAGAAAGCAAAGATTTAAACCAAATCAAAATTCAATTTTTTTCTAACAATAAAAAAGCATTACTTTTATTGGACTCCTATTATGTAGGTCTTCAGGCAGAAATTCCCTAATCTGAGGTATCCTGTGGATCTGTACCTACTTAAGGGAAACCATAATACAAGCTTGAACCCATGTCTACTTTTACTAATCAGCCAGAGGAAACAAAACTTAGTAAGGAAAGTGCCAATAAGACATTTCTCAAATAAATCTGGGGTACAATTTTCCACAAATATGCTATCAATAGAAAGAGTGGCTTTACTCAGGGAACATGTCTTATGGGAAGGTCACTTCAGAATACATGTCAGCAGGACAATTTACACGTTTAATTCAGCAGGAACATGATGCCTTCTGACAATGTCATGTGCTGTCTCTGCCAGTCATATAGTGGCATATAGTCATATGGTAGAATCTGCTAGGTATTGTTTCTTGCTGGTCTCATGCAGCTACTTAATGCTTAATCGTGGTCCATTGGTCCTGTGCTTATTTCCACATGTACTTCTTCTGGGCAAGAGGTTATAGGGCTGCTTTTTGCTTCTAGATTCTATCTTCATTTAGAGTCCTTAGCTGAGGTGTTATTTCTTACACAGAAGAGAAAGAAGGGTCTCTGATATGTATTTTTGTTTGGTTTTGGTTTTGTTTTTAGGTCAGGACTTAAGTAATTTCAACTTTTTTTTTTTTTAAATTGGGGCTTTGACATGTAAAGTCCCATGGTTATGGGAAAAAAAAACTTTATCTACTTTTCCTTTTCCAAAATGAGGGTCCATTAGGGCTCAGAACCTTGACTGCTAGGTTTTCCTTCTCCAAAAGAAGTCTTGATTTCAAAGACCAAGCTTGTTTGGAACATAGAACAGCTAAATAGAAACACTTTTAAGGGGTTCCCTTATAATAAACTGCCAAAAGCTATGTGACTCTCTTCACCCTTTTTATTTTTCATTCCCTGAGGATCAGATAATCCTTAGGTGTCCCATGCAGATAAATGAAAGAGGGAAAAGGAAAGGAATAAAATCCCCCAGGTAGAAAATAAGAAACATTGTACTCTCCCTTAATTCTTTATTTCAAATTCACTTTTAGATATATCTTGATGTTAAAAAGTTTCTCTATGATTTCAGTCCTAAATTACTGCAAAGATAACTCTGATTATGATATATAACACGAGGCATCCTAATAGGCAAATAGAAGTTTATAGATTAATCTTCCATTTACGCCATTTATTTTCTGCACCTCCCTCCCTACACCTATTAATATAGCATGGAATTCCATTCTCTGGCTGAGCTTGATTGGGTAATGCAAACAGGTGTAAAATTGGTGGACGGAGTACTGGACTTGGAGTCAAAAAGACCATGGGTTCAAATTCTTCTTCAGATATTTACTAGCTATGTGATCCAGGATAAGCCATTTAACCTCTAAATTGTTATTTCCTCATAGGTACAATGCAGGGGTTGGATTTTATGGCTTCAAATGATTTTTTCAACTCTAAATCTATTATTCTACAATCCCACAGTATAAATAATCTCTTATCATGTATCATGTATCTCACCTCAGTGACTTCCCATTGCTTATTGCATAAAATCCTAAATCCAGATTTTTAGCATTTTCCTAACATAACCCAAATGTTCTTTCTTACTTTGTCTTCTAAAAGGAAGTAGAGGCATTGATTATAGATAACTGCCTCAAGTTTAGCTGAGAGGAGGATGAAAGTTATAGGACAACAGTTGTCAGAAATGGTAGAATCTAGTGTATTATTCTTATTATTAATTTTTAGTATAAGGAAAGGAATTTCTTACTTTACTTCAATTGATGTGACACAGGGTTTAGAATGTAGCAACAAGATGCTAAGGAGTTTTCGTTCATACAACTCTATATTCCTATAATCCTACATCCCATGAAGAATTCTTTAATTCATCTGAAAGATTTTGTTTGAGGTGGAAGAGATCAAAAGGGCATGAGACTTTATGCAAAGGAGGAGAGAAGAGGAAGTCTATGATGAATGACCCCAATTTTTAAAAAATAAAATAGGAGGCAAAGATCTAACCCGCATCCAGGAAAGGTTATCATGAAAAATATACAAAATTAAAAATGTTTAGAACAGCCCTTTGGTGAGATATGAAATCTCTTAGAAACTAATCACATAGAAACTAATATAAGGAATGCCATTTAGCAACAAGAGTCCACTTGAAATTGGATAGCTTAAATTTTTAGTTGACAAAGTCAACACAGTTTTGTACTTCATTCAGCAGAACTTGCATAGGAACCATGATAGTGTATAATGGAGTAATCTAGGTTAAAGTTTAAGACATGCTAAGTAGGCAAGGAATTCAAGAATAAAGGATTTATGGAATTTATGACTCACTAATGGGTCAAGGTAGGGAAGGCAAGAGAATAGAGTTATAGCAGGAATAGAGACTGATCTAGGGAAGCAGAAACTTAATCCCTCTTGTATCTGTCGGCCCTACAAGTTACTTGAATAAATTACTACTTTCTCCTTAAGGCTTGTCTTCAGCCTTAGTCCCTTTAGCCCATCTTCAGCATAACATAAGGCAATTTTCTCACTATCCTGGCCACCTTTTACTAAGCATTCTGTTTCTGAAAAGATGACTACAACTGAGCACAGTGCTCCAGATGTGATCTGACATGGGCAGAGAACCTTGGAATGAGAATTTTTTTTTCCTTTTTTGGACACCAACCCTCTCTTACTATGCCTTGAGTTTACCTGGCTTTTGCCAATGTCATAGTGTGGAAAGTAGAGTGAAAGATTTAATTTAGAACTTTGTGATCCAATTCATCCAAATGTGATTCTATTGGATACCTAATTTTAAGATAGAAAGCTCCATAATAATAAATTACTACTCTGTTTGATTGACTGGATCACAAATTCAGCTTTATACTTAGGTCTTGACTTTGGAAAGTTATTGGACAGATGATTGAGAACATAGAACTTTCTCCAGTTACTTGATCCAAGAGTTCAGCCTCAGATTTTGTCAAGCATGTTCCTTAGTAGTAAGGTCTTTGTCCATGACCTTTGTCTCCTACCCCCTTCTTTAGATATAACTACCTTCTACTTCAAAGCTTCTTACACTGTGGGTCATCACCCCATATGGGGATCACTTAATTGAATGTGGGGTTCTAAAAAGTTTGGCAAGAGTAAAAGGTATCAAATATCCTGACAAGATTTACTTCTTTTTGTAAAAATAAACAAGCATATTCATCTCAATAGTATGCAAATTTGTTTTCATCTTTAATAAATGGTAAAATTAGATGTGTACCAAAGAATTGTTTTAAAACAAATTTCTTTATGATTTATCATCAGTGAATGTTTGCTTTGTATATACCTATATACTCAGAATCACATAAAAATTTCTCAGGCGAAAAGAGGTTGTAAGAGGAAAATTCTTAAAAAGCCCTATTCTGCTTGATATTTTGGCAAACCCTAACTAGAAAATGCAGTTGATTTGTTTATACCTTTATGTTCATGGTTTTCTCTGTTCTCAAATTTTGCTTGCTGTAGTACATTATAGTGAGATCCTTTCTCTTTTTCTGTCTCTCTGTCTCTCTGTCTTTGCCTCTGTCTATCTGTCTATCTCTTATTCCTTAGTTGAGTCAAGAACAAACAAACAAAAAAACCCAAATGCAATAACTTTATAGATAGCAATACTTGGATTGGATTGCTCCCTCTTTGCCATAGTTTTTGATTGTATTCAGGAATAAGAATTCTACTACAAGCATAAAGATAAGAATGCAATTTGAAGCCAGAAGAAGCTTGGATTCAGAAATAATATTCTCAGATGGACTTGAATTGTAAAAATATTTAGAAAGTACACAAAAATACCTACTGCTTAGCTTAGTTGACAAACCCTATAGAATGGGGAAAAGTTTCTGGGAATTATCAGATTTCCTTGGAAGAAAGTTTGAAAGACCCTGACCTAGAGTTTTGAAAACTGTTAGGATTATAGAACCAATTGATTTAGATTTGGAGGGGTCTTGAGAGGCCATCTGCTTCAATACCCTCATTCTGTAGATGAATAACCAAGGCCTAAAAAAGTTTAAATAACTTACCTGGGGTCACACAGGTTGTCATCAGAAGACTTGGATTATGACCTTAGGTCCTCTGGCCTCTCTCTTCATACTGAATCAAATATGAATGAATTTTCTGGCATCTCTTGTCCTACTGTCATAAAATAGTCCTGTTCATAAAGTGTTCCACAATCTTTAGGTGAAATACTTTACATGTAATTGCAGTTGGAAAACACTTCATACTCTAAAAGGGACAAGAGAAAGACCAAAAATAAATTATTCAGCTAAATGAAAGAAGAAAAGGGGCAAAAACACAGCAGTGACCTTCCTTATAAAAAGGGGGTAACTATAGCACAAAAGATCAGTGAGGTAAAAATGAATTACTTTAAACAATGGCTGCCATTAAAATATCTTTTTTCTCTCTTCAAAAATTATGATTTCTTTGGTTTGGGAACTCCTGGTGAAGAAAGTACCTGTGTCAATGCAGATTAGTACCTGTTCTGCATCTTAGACTGTAAAGATTTATCTGGGACAAGAAAATGTAAAATTACTTTCCTGGGTCATACAGATTTATGTGTTAGAATGGAAACTTGAACATGGGTCTTCTTATTACCAGAAACAGATCTCTAAATACTATCCTCCTCTTCAAAGTAATAATTTTAGATTTAAGAAAAAATTAGCCCAATGTTTTTAAACAAACTTGTTTAGAAGCATTACCTTAGTACTTAGCAGCATTTCACCAAAGACTCAAAATGTTTGTTTTATTTTTTTATTTTTATTCCCAAAGTCCTTTTCTTTTTAACTATAACAATCCTGTAAAAATAAACACTAATATACAATCATGTACCACAAAGGACAGATTGTTCCCATGATAATAAAATGGGAAGATACGCTTGGGAAAAGTATTGGTTCTAGAGTTCATTGTCAGCTCAAAATTAATACAGAAATAAATGGTGTTTGTGTGTAGTAAAAAAATCTAAAAAATATTCACTCACTATAGCCCTTCTGCCCAGGGAAAAGCTTGATCATTTCAATCCAACTGTGTTTCAAAACATCTTTGTTTTCTCTCAAAGAACCAAAATGAGTTGAATATAAATGTGCTTTTTTTTCTGCCTGTCAGTTACCCCAAGAATATTCACTGTTCCCTCCTTTTAGTGGTTGCTCATTACAGATGACTGGAAATAAACACATTTAATCAGGGTAATATGGGGCCACCAGCAATCATCATCATTTGAATTTCTTCATGGAAGCCATGTTCCATCTGTTACAAGTGATTTGCCCATGCAAATAGTGGCAAAGATCTGTGATAGTGACTGACAGGTGAGATAAGCCATGGAGGGTTTTTGTCTTAGGAGCAAAAGACTCTGACAGGTGCATCTTTCTTCTCATAACCCTTTCTTGTAAAAGACCTGAATGGGTCAAATCTTTAAGATTACTTTTTTTCCTTTTCTGGATCTTTTCCCCTTCTTATTAAACTGTTTAACTGGCTTTCCCTTGACATAAAAAAAAGCTGTCTGGAGTGGAAGTTTGCTATTTTATTGCTCTTTTCACTCTCTCTAGAGAACCCTAATGGTGGAGCAGGCTTGCACATAATACTAGGGGATCACTTCATCCAGGCCTGAAATGCAGCTGCCTCAGGGCTTGAACAGGAAAGTGGTTTAGATGCGGCAAAAATGCTTCACTAACGTGGACAAAAAGCGTTCATTCCTCAATCCTTCCAAAAGGATACAGAATGAGAACAAGTACAGGCCTCATGCTTGTTGGTGGCACTCGGCCAGGGATGATGTGTCTTTAGCAGCTTTTGTATGTGTGCTTGGAGAGATGGGTGATAGAAATTATTTGAAAGAAAAAAAAATGTGCCTTAAGCTTTGTAGTTTTCTTCTTCTTTTACTCTGAGGGAATCTTGAGTCAGAAAACCTATTCTACATGAAATAAGGTTGTCATATGATAAATTGCCTCTGTCTCCCAAAGCTAGTTCTCCAGAAAGTTATAATGGAATATGAGAAAACTAAGAGTCCCCTGTAGATGCTAAAATCCATAAGACAAACAGCATACTAATAAATAGAAATAGACATTCCCCCCACTCCCACCCCTTAAACCTATGGTAAGCTATGCATTATTTCAGCTTTAGTTACTGTCATTGCTGCAAGTCTCTATTGCCATCCTGGAAAGTATTCACTCTTTATTTTCTTTTTTGTTCATTTTATCTTCCTTGTCTATTTCACTACTTAATATTTTAGCACCTAGTCAAGCACTGAGTTCCCTATGGTAATTGTATGAGTAAAGTTTTCCTGGATATGGAACTCTAACCTGGTTGTGCTTAAGGAAGCTGCCTTTTCACTGAAATTACCTCAGGTGTCCTGAGTTTCTCCTAATCTACACCAGCAACCTATAGGCATTAAGAGCCCATGGCACCCCTTCCTTCTCAGAGAGTTATTTCACTTAATTGATTAAGAGTTGTACCCCAGGTAACTGAACTTATCATTTGGTAAATAGATTCAAATATACATTGGGTAGCTAGGTGATACAGAGTTAGCTGTATCAGGAATCAGGAAGACCTGAGTCCAAATGTGACTTCAGATACTTATTAATTGTGTGACACTGGGCAAGTTGCTTAATCCTGCTTCCTTCATCTTCATCAGTAAAATTAGCTGGAGAAGAAAATGGCAAAGCACTCCAAGATCTTTGCCAAGAAAATCCCAAATGAGGTCACAATGAGTTGGATACAACTGAAATGATTGAACAACAACTACACAAATGTACCTAATAGCACTATAACCAGTTCATTTTAGACTACCCACTCTTGACATCCTATTTAGCCATGTACCTAAAAACCTGAGCCTGATAGGGCTTCTTACCATCTCTTCCATCCCTTTGAATATTTCTGTCTGCTCCTTATATCTTCACTTCACTACACCTTCTACCTATTTCTCTGGGAATAGCAATACCACCTTTGCTCTTAGAAAGGATGTCACAATTAAATACACTATGGTTTTACTTTCCACCCCTTTGATTGCCTAGATCAAATCTCCCTTTCCTGAGTTCTCATACATGTGTTGTCTTTTATTATTAGAAGGTAAACTCCTTGAGATCAGAGATTATCTCACTTTTGTCTTTAGATCCCCAACATCTAACACAGTAATATATAGTAATATACGTTCATCCATCCATCCATTCATTCATTTAGTATACTAAAGAATAGCATTAAGTCCTGAAAAATCTGACTTTCCCTTTTCTCACAGGCAGGGTACCCTTCTAGTTATGGAAGGGAATATCTTGTCCATGCATCTCTTAAAGGCGCTTGTCAAAAGAGAAATATTCTATTAGGGCTAATGTCCCCTGAGATTATGGGCCACAATCCCTAAATTCTATCTTTCAAAAGATTCATGATTTTATTTCTGTGGGCATACTCTTTACAACTATTGACATGCTATACTTTAGTAGTAAATTATTTGTTTTTTTAAATAAATTTTTGTGGTCAAAAAGTTATCACCCTCACCTCCCAGTGATGGCAAGCAAATGAAATGTTTAAATTTTTGCTGCTTACTCCTTGGGATCTAGTCCAGGACATCAGTGGTGGGCAGATTTCCAAGGTGGGGGTGAGGGTCAGGTCCCCAGGGAAGTAGTGATAAGAAAATTTTACTTTGGTTTTAACCTAAAATTTAGGATGGTTTCGTAATCTCCTAAATCTTAACAAAGCAAAAAGAGCAGACTTGTGGCTAGATGATGAGTAACTGGAAGTCATGACTCATTGCAATTTGGATAAGAATCAACAATGTGATGGGACAGGTAAAAGTAAAATAGGCTATCATAATTTTGGTAGCATTAAGGGAGGCATAAGGATAGTCCTATTTTAAACTACCCTGATCAGACTATACCTGGAATTTCCATGTTTATTTCTGGGAAATCAGTTTTAGAAAAGGCATTAACAAACTGAAGCTCATCAAGAAGGAAGAATCAAGGAGGCAAAGAGACTAATGACCGTCACAAAAAAAAAAAAAATTGGTAGTGAGAGTAGGAATTCTTTCATGAAGAGAGATGATTTAGGGCAGGCACAAAAATTTGAAAGGCTATCACGTGGAAAAGAGGTTTAATTTGTACAAATTGAACCCAGAGGGAAACTTCAGAGACATATTTTGTCTGGGTTAAAAGAAAACTTTCTTCAAAGTTGGAATTATCCAAAAAAGCAAATATTTTGAGGTCAGAAACAAAACTTGGGATTCTGATGCCTGGGAAAAATAGGGTGGGGAACCAGGGCAGAGAACACGAGATTGCTTATGCAAAGGGCCTGTGTAGCAGAGCCACTGCCAGGTGTGAGATTCCTATGAGTTGTTAGCATATGAATGCAATCACATCAGTGGAGTTTTATGAAATTTAACAGAAGAGTACACTGAGGCAACTCTTTGAGCAAGATAACATTTATTAGCAGGGGCATACTTCCTGTCAATAAATGGGTCAATGATTAACTTTATGTATATCAAATACCCTAAGCAAAAAAAATAATAATAATTCCCCTTCTATAGGTTTTGGGAAATATAGAACAAAGAACAGAAGAGGGTAGATGACATCATGGGACTGAGGGTAACATGATTCATTGGCTACCAAACTGAGCCACAGGGAACAAGAAGATTCATTGGAAATTTGATAAGGGTGGCTAGCAATGACACCTCTTGTCCTCTCATGAAATTAAGAAGTGCTTATTATTGGAGTCCAAGTGCTAGGTCAAAAGAGACTATCCTTTTTAAGACAGGAAACCAGACATCCTTGAAGGATGGTTGGTAGTGCAAAGATACTACCCAAACCTCCTTGTATTTATATGCATCCCCAAAGTCAGCTAAAGGCCTTTAGGTAATAATAGCTCAGTGATTAGCAAGAGAGCTGAACTGCTAAAATTAATCCATTATAGGCCAGTTGAATTTTGAACTAAGTTCAGAGATAATGAACCATGAGTTAAACAGTTACAGGACAAAATCAATTGCTTATAAATAGGATCAATAAGAAAATAATACAGGCTCAATTCAGTCTTAGGAGGAGTGCCATGATTTACAATCTTAAAGAAATTCCAACCTCTGCTCATCCAATCCTCAAGTAGGTAGAAAGTTAAGGAGTGATAGAGAGGCAATCTTCTTTGAACCTGAAATACTGCTGGATGAGGGAGACAGGATAGTTATTGATTTACCCCCAGGATCCCAGCTCATTTAGATCCCCTTTCCCCTACTTTAGACCGCTTTGCCCCCTCCCCCTTTTACTAAGATCTCAAAGTACATGATACTGGGTGCAGTTCTGGCTGTCAGGTCATTTTCAGTTATGTCTCTCTCTTCATTACTCCATTTAGGGAGTTCTTGGCAAAAATATTGAGGTATTTGTCTTTTTGGTCTCTTTCTCATTTTACAGAAGAATTAACTGAGGCAAACAGGGTTAACTGACATGCCCAAGGTCACACAGTACCGTTATTCCTGAGACTGGATTTTACACTCAGATCTTCCAACTCTAGATTCAACATTCTATTTACTGCATCAACTATCTGCTTTATGACCCTGGGCATTGTTGTGATGATCATATGTGATAATGAATCTAAAGCATTTAGCACTGTCTGGCATATAGTAGGCACTTAATAAATGTTTTCCCTTCCTTTCTTGTTTCCACATCTTCCTATTCTAGAAATCTTCTACTCACTCAATGATGGGAATTAGAGATAATTTTTTTTTTGCAATAGAAGCTTTTGGATTACCTAGGACAGCTAAGAATTAAGACAAAGAATGCTTTGTTAATAATGGTGACCACCTTAGATGGCTGGATTCCAATTCTCTTTCTGAGACAAAGTTGATAAAGTTCAATAACTCTATCAGATAATTTTAAAGATAAACTTTAGAACAAAACCTTCGAGACTTCCTTTCAAATCATTATGATTCATTTGCTAAAAACTTTTCCAAAAAAAAAAAAGCTTTGGTGTGAGGTTTATATGTAAATGGAAACTACTTTTTTGGATATACTAGGGCAGAGGAATAGAGAAAATTGTCTATGAGTAGGAGATCAAATCAGTCAATACTTAAAGAAATTAATTCAGACTATTCACTAGAAGATCAATATTGAAGCTGAAGCTTAAGTTCTTTGGCCATACAATGAGAAGACAGGATTCATTGGAAAAGTCTCTGATGTTGGGAAACATTAAAGTCAAAAAGAAAAGGGGATGACAAAGGATAAGAAAAATCAATAGCATCATCAAAATAATGAACATGAACTTGGACAGACTTTGAGAGATGGGAAAGAGAGAAGATCCTGGACTACTATGGTTCATAAGGTCACAAAGAACTGGACATGAATGAACAACAACAAATTCAGGATTTAGGCCCAAGCCAGAAGAAGTTGCCTCATGTTAGACAAATGGGATGAGAAATGATTGTCTGACTACTTTTATAATTGATAACAGAAACTAAATTATCTATGACCAGATAGGGTTGAAGTGTTACACCCAACCTGAATTTTGGCCTCTTGGGCAACTCCTAAATTGCCCTACCTTAATTCTATCTTTGCTCAAGAAGAGTGGTAGGATCTTTATAATGAGAGGTCTTCAAATAAATGACCACACATGAGAGATCTAGAAAAAGAGGTTGGACTATATTAGTGTCCTTTAACCTAGAGTTAAGATTACTGAAGCTTTGCCTCCTCAATACTTTACTGTAAGGCTACTAAGGTGGTAAGTATAAGATAGGCTCAAATGGAACACAAAGATTTGGCTTTGTCAGGTAATTCTGTATGTTATTTACTATCTGTGTGACTGTGACTAAGTCACCTTACTTCTCTAGACTTCAGTTTCCTTTCCTGCAAAATGCAGATCTAAAGGGTCAAACTTGCTGTCTCCAAGCTGATGCTTGAAATATTCCCCAGTGTGATAGAGCATAAAAATGTAATAGGGAAATATTTAATGCAATAAATAAAAACACAATAAAACATGTTAATTTGTGTTTTTCTAAGCAAAATGGGCCCCTTTCTCTTTGAATTTGATACCATGGGATGAGATTATCTCACAATCCAAATCTCATAAATCTATGATAAAATTATCATTTTATATCATCAGAGAGACATCTATATCCTATCAGAATTTTTTGATCAGAATCAAACATAATATCTTTAATATCTAGTAAGGAGGTGCACTTGAAATCAGAAGACCTACCTTACCTTCAGTCCTACCACTAACTACATGACTGGAGAAATCATGCAAGATTTTCTTAGTATCTGTGTGACCTATGACAAATCATTTCATATCTTTGGATTTCATTTTCCTCATCCATAAAGAGAAGAGATTATCTTTGGGTCTATCCCAACTATGTCTATGAGACTCTATGATTTCATCTCATTGAAATCCATTTTCCTCATTTATAAAATGAATGTGTTGGATTAGAAAAATTTTAATATCTTCTAATTCTATGATTCAATGATTTAATCTCTGTCCAGTTTCCTTCTGCCATAGTAGTATAAAGGCAACTTTGAGCTTAGCAGAAAGAAATAGTTTAGACACTAGAACAATATGAATTAAGAACAATTTCTTGCAGAGTGTGATGAAGGGGATCTGGAGCTGGAAGGGACCTTAATCATCTCTTACAAACCTCTCATTTAACAATTTTAAAATGACTTATTAAAGGGCATACAAGTAGTAAATAATAGGGATGGGGTTTGAATCAAGGTCTTCTGACTCCAAATTCAATTCTCTTTCAAATTTGGTTATTTGTTCATATGACTGTTTTTATACACTGAGATGCATTTTTCTTGTTTCCATGGGAAAATAGGGGAGGGAACCTAATGCTTATCATTCATACTTTCCCTTTTTACTAGGAGGGGAGGAAGAAAGCTTATCTTAATTGTCATTCTTGAATTGGGGTACATTTTATTAGAGTTTGCTCTATGAATTGCCTTGATTGATGATTTATTGAAGAAACTAGATTATTATCTGTATCTGATTTGTAGATATAATGAAATAAATAAAACCACGATAAAACTCCTATTATTGTAAGCATTATTTACTGATTCAGAGAAGAAAAACTCCTATTTTCATCCAGGCCTGGTCAAGATACTAGGTCTATTCCTTTTTGCATATTACAATCTTCAAATATTCAAAGACAGTTATGAGCACTTCTCTTCCTAAACACTTTTATCTAGATTAAATATGGTCAGTTGCTTTCACCAATCTTCATATAATATGGAATCAAGGCTTTCTTTTCACCATGATTTCTTCTGTATACTTTTTACCTTGTTTATATAGATCCTAAAATATTTCACTCAGAATTGAATAAAATACTCAAGAAGGCACTTGCCTTTCCAGGTCCTTCTATGGCAGCTTCTTCCATTTGGGGACAGTTCTTATTTTAGGTAAGATTTTGCTGACATTAAATCTTACTGTTCCCCTCTCCAGTCTTCATTCATTACTCTTATCTTACCCTTCCTGGTGAAACAGAACAATATTCTCTTCCAAATGGCAGCCCTGTGAATAGTGAATAGCTGCCAAGTGGCAGCTCTAGAATAACTGGCAACTAACTTTGATTTTATGTTCATTTACCCTGGCTTTGCTCAAACCTTATGAGATTGAGGAGTCCTGGCCTTCTCAAATCTGGTTTAGTCTATTCTCAACTCAGTCTGCAATATAACATTATGCTGAGCTTCATAAATGGGGATATAACCTAGTAAATTATGAAATAAACCTTTGCTATTGCTAGTTCCCTTGTCTTAAACTTAACCTCCTTCCTGTTAATATTTCATCTAGCTCTACAGAATCAGAGTGTCTTTGCCTTATCAACAAGATCCTGTTCCTTCCTAACAATGTGCCATCTTCAACTATAAAAACCTTACCAATATCTCTTTAAAAAGCAGGTACTCCATGTTCACTTAAACTTTTGCTCTTTAAAACATAATTTGATCGATGTAATGATGTTTCACTAATCCTCATCTGTTCTATGAACCTTATGTGATACTGATCCAATGTTTTCAGAGTGGTATAACATATCCTTGCTCCATTTTCAGAACTGCTAGTAAAAACCGACATAGCAAAAATGAATAAAGTATAGGTATAAAAAGGGTAGCATCCAAAATGTAATATATTTCTCCTTTTCACTTTATATCATAAAATGTGTATAGATTGAGGTCAAATAAGTTCTTGAGATTGCTGATTGATTATACAGTAATACTTAGTTACTAAACATGAAGTGTGACATCTTTAGCATAAGACTAGTAATTTTTATTTGTATCTTCCAACAGCCTATTTTTGGGTATCTAGATGAAATTAACACTGACTTCCTTTTTATAAACTTCTAATTTCATAGAGAATTTATGATACTTTTAATAGTTATCTTAATGTTATAAATGTTTTCTATGTTGCTTCTTCATAGAATAAAGCAGTTCTTGTCTTGAGAGGCTTTGGTACTTCTTATTTATTATGAGTTAGAAAGCCCCCAGTATAATTATAACTTTTTTAATAAAATGTAAGACTTTATTTATTTATAACTTTTTTTTAATTTAGAGTTTCATATTCTCCCTTCCTCCTGCCCTTCCCTCACACATTGATTGAGAAGACAAGCAACATGATATCAGTTATACATGTAAAGTCATGCAAATCTTCCATATTAGCCATGTTACAAAATGCAAAACAAGACAAGACAATTAAAAAACAAGGAACATAAAGTGAAAAAAGCAAAGTTCCTCAGATTTCATTCTGTGATTTCTTAAGTATTCTAACATAATTATCATGTAGTGGATATCCTGCCATCTAGGGGAGTGGTGGGGAGTAGGGGGGGAAAATTTGTAACAGAAAGCTTTGTAAGGGTTAATGTTTAGGAATTACCCATACATATGTTTTGCAAATAAAAAGTATTAATAAATAATTATTTTTTTAAAAAGGACAGAAAAGTGTGACCAGACTATTCTCTCTATTCTGAAATTAAAATAAGAAAAAATCAGTTCATGTTGCTAGGCAAGGTAGCTCAACTCCGAATTCCTTAGAAAGAAAGTACATTGAATAGTGGAATAACCATGTGGAGAAAATATAAAATCTCCCCAAAATATCTAAACCATGATAGAGATTCTTCAATTCAACATTAAGACCTTTATTGCTCTAAAGATCTTTGCAAATCATCCCTTAATTTTCTTTTTTTAATCCTATCAAATAAAATTGCATTTGCCATAAAAAAAAAAATTTCATTCTGAAGGTGGATAGTATTTTTTTTTTTGCCACAGGACCTTTGGAATTGACTTGGATCATTGTAGTAATCAAAATAACTAAGTTTTCCCAGTTGACTGTGATTACCATATTGCTTTTAATGAACAGAGTGTTTCTCCTGGTTCTGCTCACTTCCCTTTCTTTCAGTTCATATAAATCTTCCCAGGTTTTTCTGAAACCATCAAAATAATTATAATCTTGAAGAATTTTGCAGAAAACACCTACTTTGCCAGTGAACTTAGAGAGACTTAGCAAATTGTCTTTTTGCTCAGATCATGAAGCCATAACTCAGGCACCATTGATGCCCTGATGATATTTAATGAAATTGGAACTTTGCACTTGGAAATTAACAGACCTATATCTAGTAAACCTAGACCTATATCTAGCAAACACAAATCTATAGTATAATAACAAATATCACAACAAGATATTTGTATGACATTAAGAAATGTAAAACCCATAAATGACCATTATAGAATTCTTTAAGCAGGAAAAAGATTCAATATACATTATCTGAATTCTTTGCTTGGGGGAATTTTCAGACCCTTCCAATGATTTATAACAGTAAATAGACTCTCTCATTACTTTATCTACTCACCCACTAAATGTGTTTTCTTGAATTCTTGGCCATTCAGTTTCCGCATATTTTTCTCCTTGTCTTCCTGAATCAACCTGTTCAAATTCAGAAGTTAGAAATTTCCACCAAATAATTGGAGATTGGCTCTAAATATCAAAAAATAGCAGCTTTTTCTTGCTGTGAAATCCTAGATGGAAGATAATTTTTCAGTTTAGCATATGTTCTTTGGCAGATTTTCATTGCTTTTAGACATCCAACCTGTGATACTGAATGTAAACAGAAATTTTTATTCATATATACTATTTATACATATATAATATGAATATTTATATTCATATTATGCTATTTATTTTGAGTTTTATCATCACTAATGCTTCAATAATTTATTCACATTCTTGACATTTATTTTTTTTACTTCAATCATGAGATTGTTATAAGGTTTCTAGTATTTTAAAGTATGTCTATTACATTACAAGGCTGATATTTTCCTGAAGTGACATACTTTCTAGTGTACTCTAATGAAAATGGAACTTGATAAACCACAATTTAATTCACTAGCAACCTTTTAAAAATAATATTTTATTTTCTTCCAGTTACATTTAAAGACTATTAGCATTCATTTTTTAAAACTTTTGAGTTCCAAATTTTCTCTCTCCCTCTCTCATCTCCTCCTTCCCTGATATAGTAAGAAATTTGATATAGGTTATACATGTTCAAACATACAAAATATATTACCCTATTAGTCATGTTGTGAATAAAAGGTATGCGTCCAAAGGGAAAAAAACATGGAAAAGTAGAGAAAGTGAAAAATAGTATACCTTGATCTGCATTCAGACCCCATCAACTCTTTTCCTGGAGGTGGATATCATTTTTCATAGTTAGTCTTTTGGAATTGTCTTTCTTGGATCATCATATTGCTGAGAACAGCTAAATCTTTTACTATTGATCATCATACTATATTATTGTTACTAGATATAATGTTCTTCTCGTTCTCCTTAGTGACTTCTCAAGCATGTTTCCATACAACTATGTTTTATACTTTCAAGAGAAAATTATTTTTAAAAATAGATTTAATTTTTCAATTGTCAAAAATTTGCTTTTTATCCTTTCTATTCTCTCAATTGAGGAAGAAAAACAAATCCTTCATTACAAACATAGTTGAGGAAAACAAATTTCCACACTGACCATGTCCAAATACAAATTGTTAATAACTGTAGTGGTGGTAATAGTAGTGAAGAACAAAAATATTTCGGATAATCATTTGGTTCAGAAGGTCTGCTTACAGTGATTGATTTAGTAAATTAAAGTGATTTCAAGGCTTCTGTTTCAATTATTTGTTTGTGATGATGTTTTGAGATAAATAGACATGAAAAATGCAAAGACTGGGTGTTTAAAACAAAATTGTTGGTCATCTGGATCTTTACTTATTTGAATCTTCATGAACAAAACTGAGAACACAAATGGAAAGCATATTTCAGCTACTATATCATATTACTATTATTCATGAGATGAGCTTCCTTTTAGGTAGGACAGTGCAAAGCATTTTTTAAAAGTCTTTGGTAAGATAAGATAGGAAGAAGATAAGAGAATATAAACTATTTTGAAATCCATCAGGAGAAAACTGAAGTAAAGCAATTATTTTTTTTTGAAAATGATAAATCTAATCTTAATTATCCAACTCATTTTTGGAATAGTCCAATTTTTTGTGGGAATTATGGCAAATGGAATCATTATACTAGTGAGTGGCTTTGAGTGTATCAAGCAGAAAAGGGTGATTGCATATGACTTCCTTCTGACCAGTCTGGGAATCTTCAGAATTTTTCTGCAAGGATTAATAATTACATGCCATCTGATATTTTTCTTCACTCTAGAGTTGTATGTGTCTCATGAAGGATTTTTGGTTTTCTTTTTCATAAATGAAGTCAATCTTTGGCTTGCTACCTACCTTTGTGTCTTCTACTGTCTTAAGATTGCCAATATTGTTTGCCCCTTTTTCCTCTGGTTGAAGAGGAGGATCTCTAAACTCATGCCATGGTTGATTTTGATGTCGATGCTGTTTTCATTTGCCATGTCTTTATCCCACCACCTACTGTATTGGTCAGAAGCCAAACATGAGCTAAGAAAATTTTTGATAGGAAATATCAGTGGCCAAGATTTTTTCCAGTATTTGTTTCCAGTTCCACTTGTTCTTGTGGAGTTGGCGATGCCATTATATATGTTCAATTCTGCATCATTTTTACTGATCTATTCTCTGTGCAGACACATCAGACAGATGAGAAACATAGCAACTGGTTTCAGAGATCCAAGAACTGAAGCTCATATCCGTGCCATGAAATTGATATTCTCGTTCTTCATCTTCTATACATCCTATTATCTTGTGGTATTGATAGCATTTTCCAGCTTTTTCCTAATGAAAGACGTCTTGATGTTTTTTTGTTTCCCAGTGGCTGGCTTATATCCCTCTGGACACTCCATAATCTTAATTCTAGGAAATTCAAAGCTGAAGCATTATACAAAAAAGTTTCTGCTTTCTGCTAAACGCTGTCTGAGAAGAGATTCAGCTCTAGACTCTGCACAAACCCAATAATGCATGCTGCTTCTAAACCTGTATCACTTTATTATAGATGTAACTAATCAATTCGATATGTTTTAGGTTTAAAAAGAGAGCAAGATTATGATATTGTCACCCTTCTGAACATTCCATTGATTGTCAGGATAACTTTTATATTTCGAAGATCAAGACTCATCTGCAGAGCTAGAACTGAAATCCAGGAAAAGTTTATTTATTCTGACATTGTAGAGACTGACTGCACATTTGCTCTTACCCGGTACTTTTCTGTTTTAGAAGGCTCTTAAAACAGTCCTGAAGGTCACAAAAAGAAGGGTATTCCTTCCCTTGTCACCAGAGGGGAAGATGAGGACAAGATTGCCTTTTACCTTCACCTGTCAGACTGAATTCCCAGATGTTGCAGTTGGGACTCATTAACTGCTAAGATGGAGAAAGAAGATTTGGGAGTCCAGTTTGCCTTAATTGTATAGCTAAGAGAGGTGATACTATAAAGGCATTTCAAATTGTATTTGTGCACACCATTATGGAACTCTTTTCCTTGAAGGTAATAGTTTTTAAATATGTTGTATCCCCAGAGGCAGAAGGATCACAGGTGGGTAGGGATCACAGGTATTTCCATCTGCTTAAAAAAAAAGGAAGAATTTCATTTTCAACTTCATTTGGATGAATTTGGTACTAAGATATTCATTTCTAAAAAATAGTACTTCAACTCTATTTATCCTTCTGGGCTAACGGTAGTTAATGATTTTTTTTCCTGTTAGACTATTTTTTTTGGATGGGTAGTATTTAGGAACCTGAGGGAATTTATGTGAGTTAGGAATTCCTAAATATGTTCTGGATGTCAGTACCTTTTTGTCCAATGATCTTATCTATAGGTTGTATATGTTAGCAGCAAGAGAAATTTACATTAGATGTCATTCATACTAATATTATTTTAAACACATTTTGCATATGAGTAAATGTGTCTGTAAATATATATGCACATATATATCTAAGTATATGTAGACATATATGCATGTTGCTCTATATATGTGTGTATATCTATATGCATATATATGTACATATGCATATATACATGTGTGTGTTTGGTTCTATAGATATGTATATATGTGTGTGTGTATCTATTAAATATATCAGTGCTTAAGTACAACCTAGTTGGGGGAGATAAAGGGGATGAAAGGGGAAAAAAGAATGAAGTAAAAAAGTGAATAGCAGAGAAAAAAAAGAACAACCTGCAAGGAAGCAAAGAAAAGATGGACATTCATGAATATTTCTTCTATTATATATCCTTTCTTTTTATTATAATAATAATAGCTTTTTATTTTTCAAAATACATGCAAAGATGCTTTTCAATATTCAGCCTTGCAAAACCTAGGGTTCCAAATTTTCCTCCTTCTCTGCCCACTTCCTTTCTTTCCCTAGACAGCAAGAAATCCAACATAGGTTAAACATGTGCAATTTTTCTAAACATATTTCTATATTTATGCTGCACAAGAAATATCAGATCAAAAAGGAAAAAAATGAGAAGGAAAAAAATAAGCAAGAAAACAATAAGAAAGGTGAAAATACTATGTTGTTATCCACACTCAGTTCCTACTGTCCTCTTTCTGGATGCAGATGGCTCTCTATGGCCTGAATCACCTCATTGTTGAAAAGAGCTCTGTCTATCACAGTTGATCATCACATAATCTTGTTGTTACTGTGTACAATGTTCTCTAGGTTCTACTCACTTCACTTAGCATCAGTTCATGTAAGGCTCTCTAAGCCTTTCTGAAATCAGCCTGCTGTGTATATCCTTTCTTGAACTGAAAATTTATTTATTATTTTGAATCTTCCCTGATATTCTGCTGGGCACATGACAACGTTCTGATTTGTTTTGTTTTTATTTTCTGTCTTTCTTTTTTGTCTTTTTTAATAAGCAGAAAATTTAAAAAAAAATTGGCTACAAAAAATATTAGGCAATAATAAACTGACAAAGTAGGGGTTCTTAACCTGGAGTCCCCATGTGAACTTGTTTTTTTTTTTCCTTAATTAAAGCTTTTTATTTTTCAAAACATATGCATGGACAATTCTTCAACACTAGTTCTTGCAAAATCTTGTGCTTCAGTTTTTCCCCCATTTTCCCACCCTCTCCCCTAGGTGGCAAGTAGTCCAATATATGTTAAACATAGTAGAAATATATGTTAAATCCAATATATGCATACATATTTAGACAATTACCTTCCACAAAAGAAAAATCAAATCAAATCAGAAAAAAAAATAAAATGCAAGCAAACAACAACAAAAAGAGTGAAAATGCTAGGTTGTGAGCCACACTCAGTTCCCACAGTCCTCTCTTTGGTATATAGATGGCTCTCTTCATCACTAAGCCATTGGAACTGATTTGAATCATCTCATTGTTGAAGGGAGCCACGCCCATCAGAATTGATCATCTTATAGTGTTGTTATTGTTGCCCTGTACAATGATCTCCTGATTCTGCTCCTTTCATCAGTTCATGTAAGTCTCTCGAGGCCTCTCTGAAATCATCCTGCTGGTTGTGAGCACTTGTTTTTAAAAATATTTTGATAATTTTTTTCTAATATAGTTTTTTTGTAATCATATATATTTTCATTTGTACATTTATAAACATCACTCTTGGAAGAGTTTAATAAGCTTCACCAGACTTTCAAAGGGGTTCATTGTGCAAAAAAAAATGTATTTTAAAAATCTGCCACAGAGGGATTTCCTTCCCTGGTTTATGCAAGAGGACTTGGAGGGGAATTTTCTATTTGGGGAAATGAAATAACTCTTCCTTGATTTCAGGGTTTTTCCCTCTCATGGGTTTTATAAAGTAAGTAGGACAAAGGCCTTAAACTCTCTGCTACTATACTGTACTCTGCTTCTCTTAGAAGGTACCAGTCAATAAGAATTTATTAAGCACCTATTATGAGCTAGTCACTGGGCAAGGTTCTAGGAATACAAAGACCCAAAACTGAAATGGTTCCCATCTTTAAGGAGCTTATATCCTAAGTGCAGAAAGTGGCAGGAGATTATAATTTCTGTAACTTGATGACTCAAGGATGACTATATTTTGGAGTTAAGTACAATCCAATGACTGCAGCAGGGTCTGGGAAGAGACATGGATGATTTCCTCTTACCTCCTTGCCCCTACATGTTCAAGAAATGTAACTGGGAAGTGAATTTGCTTGTTTAAACAATAAAGTATATATGAAATAGTTCCAGCTAGAGAATGATTCCTTTGACAAGCAAATGTAACATTTTTAACTATATAAAGTGAAATGGTTGCTTTATTAATTGTAATAAATGGTATAACATATGAGAGTCACTAGAAATAATAGAAAAAAATACTGTATATTAAATAGATTTATACCTGGAATATCCTTAAAGGCCATCTAGTTTCACACACACACACACACACACACATTTTATAGATGGGAAAACTGAAGCCTAGAGAAGTGTGATTTATATAAAATCACACAAGTAAAATGTGATGGAGGCAGTATTTGAACTCAATCCTCTGATATTAAAGCCAGTTGGGGGACTTAGAATTGAAACCTAAATCTGCTTTTGTGCATTGTACATTGATTGGGCAAGTTCATCTCCCTCTGTTTACTCATCTGGAAAATAAAAGGATGAATGATGTTTTAGAGCTTTACATTTCTAAGTCTTGTGACCTACAAGGATACATCACTGGCTCACAAACTAGTAAGCACCTCTTAAATACAAAGTTCCAAAAACAATGAAAATAAGAAAAGTGGCACTATTTTTCAACACTTTCACCATCTGTTCAACTAAAAAGGCAAATTTATTCCAGAAAAAAAATGTTCATGGCTATGAGGGATGATGGATACAACATAGGAAAATAAATGTTCAATTTGAGTAGTAAAATTGGCTCAGACTTTTGTTTCTTGGGAGTTTCCCTTATTTGAAACAAATCTTTCACTTTGGCAATGCTTCCTTTGTCCTCATCTAGAGCACAGAACCATGGAATGGTCACAGAGTGTCCTCTTCTTTCCCATCCTTTATGTTGCCAGAAAAGGGATTAGAAATTATTTACCCTGGGAACCTCAACTATGAAATCATTTTCCCATGGTTCAGGGCAGGAGGTCTTGTAACTAAACTACCCTTCTTCCTCCCCCACACTTCCACCAGTGAATATTGCTTACCAGGCACTGTCTGGTGCTTATTCTAAAGCAAACATGGTTATAGGCTTAGGTCTTTTGAGAGAGCATGAGATGGGCAGTTATTGAAAAGGGACCCGATACAAATATATTTCGTTCACTTGGTGGTGGTGGATCATTAAAATTAGTGGAGAAGATAAAAGGTGCTCCATTTTACTCTGTGGTGTCAATTGCTTAGGGAAGTGAACTAGGATAGATTGCTGGATCAGAAATCAGGAAGATCTCAAATCTTACTTTTCATACTTAATAAATGTGTGATAATGAGAAAATTGCTTGAGGTCTCTCACACTCAGTTTCTTCTTCTATAAAAGCAGGGCAATGTCACCTGCTTCCTCACAGACCACATAGATGTATGTTTATATGCATACACATATGCATGTGCATATTAAAACATAAATGATATATACATATCTGTATATCTACATTGTATGTACATACGCATGCATGTATAAATGTAAATATATACGTATATTTTAAAAAGAGTAAGTATTAATAAATAAAACTATTTATAGAGAGAAGTTTTGGGAATTAGGTGAATCTGGCTCATGATATAGAGTGTCCCCTAAGTCTTAGTGAATTTAAAAAAAATAAACTAATAAAATTAACTACTGCACTAAGACTTTGGGGATACCCTGTATATGAATAACTTAAGCTCTTTGGGGAAAAGACTCAATGTAAGTTCAAGAGAGTATACTATTATTTGAATCATTGGTTACTCCTTTAATCAGGTCTTCTCAGGAGAACAGGAGTCTTTGTTCTTAATGTATTTGATCATGCTATATTATCACTCACCTTTGCTACACTGCAATAAAGATGATCTTTTAAAAGAAGGAGGTAAACATCTGGACTTAGATATATGACATCTGGATCTAGTGAACTGCTTTTGGCTAAAGGTGGGGCTTTGGGGATACTATCACATAATCTAAAACATGTGTATATCATAAAGTGTGAGTTTCCTTTTTTTTCCCCTTGAGGGGGGTCAGTGATTTTTAATTTTCCATTTAGGATCATTAAATATTTTTCCCATAAAGATAAGCCAGTTTTGAATAAATAAGACTACTTAAATCCCTAAAAACTCATGTACATTTTTGTAATTATGGCCAAACGCCCAGTTTGTATAAATATTCTACACCCCTGAGAAAAGGTAGATTGTGGATTTTATCTTTCTAAAATTAGATGCATTTTTATATGAAGTCTTTAACTTCATTGTTACTGAACATCCTATAATAATGTTCTGAATTTGTGTCACTGTACAGGGAAAAGAGTGCAGGCTATTGAGTTAGAGAACTGAAGTTCAAATCCCAGCTCTGGAGAAGTCACTTAAACACTTTGGACCTCAGTTTTCTCATCTGGAAAATGAGTTGGACTCCAAGGTCCTTCCAGCACTGGTCTATTAACCTATGAACTCAAAGCATGGAGTCACCTAGGTGTAAATTTCATGACCAAAACTGGGCAAGACCTAGTGGCCTATGGAGAATTAAGGTCTATTAGGCCTTGGTCTACTTGGTCTACTTGGTCTACAAAGGTCAGGTTTTTGGTAAGTACACAATCGCTATAAATTTTAATTACTCCAAGATCTATAACAAACTTTTATATGACATTTACAATGTACCAGGTACCGTGCTAAGTATATTACAATTATTTTTTCACTTGATTCTCACAATATCTCTGGGAGATATGTTGCTATTATTATTCCCATTTTACAGATGAGGTAATTGAGGCAAATTGAGATTAAGTGACTTGTCCAATGTCACACAGCTATCAAGTGTTATCATATTTAAACTTGTGACTGTAGGCCCAGTGCTCTATTTACTTCAAAATATGTTATCTCCCTCTTTAGAATATGAGCTCCTCGAGAAAAGGGACTATCTTATAGTTCTATTTTCATCATTAGCACTTAGCATAATACTTAAGTGATTAACTATTAAATAAATATGCTATTCATTCATCCACATCGACCTTTCTTACACGTAGTCAAGGTAGTCAGTAGTTCAGTTAGTATCATAGACAACTGTAAAACATCGCTCCAAATTTCCTGCCACAGTTTTTGAAATTATTATTGCAATTATGTATTCAAATGTAAATGTGACTTGAGAACATGATCAAACTTCACCAATTACTAACATCATAATATAAACTAGTTTGTGTTACTTTCTAATAACTCAGCAAGACAATTAGCCTTGAAGAAAAAGTATATAAGACTATGTAGTTTTCGTAGGAAAGAGAAAAGTAGAACAGATCCAGAGCTTTAGGGATTGATTGTCTATGGTGCAGGCAAGTAGAGAGAGAATTTCTGGAACGATAATAGAGAAACTTTTTCTTATTTCTTTTCAGTCATTACTACCTGGCAATAAGACAAAGGTAATACTTCTTATGGCTCCAGGTGTAATTAGATTTATTGTTACCCAGTTTATTACCCAGTAATCAACCATAATATGGTCAGTAAATTTGATCCACATTTCTTAATGACTAAAGTTATCAGCTACATATTTATTTCCATGACTATATTAAATCGACTTCAAATTAAATCAGTATTTTTTTTTTTGTTTTTTGCTGAGGCAATTGAGGTTAAGTGACTTGCCCAGGGTCACACAGCTAGGGAATGTTAAGTGTCTGAGACCAGATTTGAACCCAGGTCCTTCTGACTTGAGGGCTGGTGCTCTATCCACTGCGCCACCTAGCTGCCCCTAAATCAGTATTTTTAATGGTCAAATAAAAAACTGGCTTCTGTTCATTTAAGATTAAGATTAAATCAATAATTAGATACTAAGCAGGGAATCAACTTCTCTTGTCAACTGACTTCCTTCATTATATTCTAGAAGAATTCACTGGCCATGCCCAGGTAAGGGGTAGGGATACAGTGTCAGTTCACCATTCATAAGCTGTTTGTTGCCAACATGACAAATTTGTGCCATAATTAACCCATGAATGAGGGAGAGTATGATTCTGAATGTTCCAATCAGTATGCTTGTGACTAAAATCCAATTATTATGGGCCTCCAGATTTTGAGAATCTCTTTGCAAGGCTATTTTGAACCACTGCCATTCCATTGTATTCTCCTCCTAACAGCATTCAAAGTGTTATTTGGACAAATGAACATGGTAATAAGAAGTAATAATTTGAAAGCTGAAATAGCAATAGGGAAAAGCTAGCACATTGACATCATCTCTAGAAAGGAGATTAGTTATAGAATTCATCTCAGGGACTAGATTTAGATAAGTGGAAAAGCATATTTCCAGATGTTTAAGTGGCAAAAGAAGTATTCATGTAAATTCCCAGGGAATATATTATATAACACGGGAATATGTTATATATGGGAATATGTAATAACAAAAGTGTGTTAGATTTGTCTAGCTAAGATGAATTCCAGATTTGATTGTCTACAACTTGTTTATGGTGAACAAAAATTGATTACTAATACCATCACCCTAGAATGTTAAAAATTCTACAATTTATAAAAATCCTTTTGGGTAAGTCATTCATATTATAGCCCTCTTTCATAATGGACAGAGATTTAATTCAGCACAGTATAAAATTTTCATTATTTTTATAACATACCCAAAGTCAATAACTATTTTTATTCATATTTTTAGTTTTTTTCTTGCTAAGTATTGTGCATTTTTGCATCTTGTAACTTATTATCTATAATAGCAGCCTTGTAATGCTTGTCAGTAAATTAATCTGTATCTCTAGAAGTGCTACTGAGGTATTACTTTTCAGTTAAGATGTGTTGCTCTGTATATAGATTTTCCAAAGGAATTGCAAATATTAATAACCCTGTGCTTATTAGAAAGAAAAGAATGGACCTGCAGCAAGATGACTCTTTCCTTCCTGGTTTAATTTTTTTTTTGACACTACAAAGGTCAGCAGAAAAATGAAAGCCCAATAAAGATGGTCTTTCTAGGAAGTGAATCATAGGTTTGAGGGGAAAAGCATCTTCAATGCTGGGTTTATTCAACACACAACCTTATAAGACTCTCTTCTTATGTTTGATTCTCAAATCTGCCATAACTATGAGTGATACTTCTATAAATTATAGACTGTGTCCTGTAGGTTGTCTTACAAGATTGGGGAGAGGGGGGAAATAAGGGAAAGTATCTTAAATTCTTTATTCTTAAGTGTGATTTGGCAAGAAACAAGTATACTGAGTAATGAATTGTAAGGAAATAATCCCTAGTACTACTTCTAATTAGGTGTAGAACCTTGGATAAATCACTTAATCTCAGTTTCCACATTGTAAATGAAGGCATTAACTAGATTGAATGATTTCTAGGGTTCTATCCAACCCAGGAATTTTTATTTGTGCTTTTTTTTTTTAATTGCACACTCTTTTTGTCAGCTTAACACAAAACAAAGTAAACCAAGAATTCCTTATTAGAAGTTCAAAAGGCTTTTCCCTCCTCAGCGATGAATAACTTGAAAATTAAGAGCTAAAATAGGAAAATTAAGAGCTAAAATTAAGAGCTAAAGATGGAATACCATGGTTTCTACTTTTTTTCCCCCTAAATTGGATGCACTTTTTAGGAAGGGAAAGTTTGCCAGCTTCCAAGAGTAGGGGGCATCCTAGTTGCCATGTGAACACTTTCTGATCTTCAAGAATTCATGGACCAGCTGAAATATGTTGTTGTTTAGTCATTTGATGTTTTCTTGACAAATACAATGAAGTCCTTGGACATCTCCTTCTCCATTTTATAGATGAGGAAAAGGAGGAAAATAGGAATAAATAACTTGCCCAGAGTCGCAAAGGTAGTAAGTTTCTGAGGTCAGATCTGAACTCATGAAGATGAATTTTTCTAATTCCACTCTGTCCACTGTGCCACCTAGCTGGCCTGAGAGAGGTAGGAAACTCATTAAACCTCTGCATGAATATCATGATTATGTTAACTAGACAGTGTTCATTGAAAACTGATCCATGGATCATCTTTGGTATGTTTTTCATACTGTTTCTTAAGTCTTGTTAGAATCTTAACTCTGTAACAATTTCATACAGAGAAGAAAATAACTGATATACTAAATTGTGTTTTCTATACCCATGTCAGTTAATACTTTGTAGTAGTTTTTGTAGCTAGAAATTAGTTCATCAACCAGTGAAGATTAAAGTTCTTTTATTTATTCAATACTTTTCTGGTGCTAAGAAATGGAAACTAATCTCTGCTTGAATAGATTGGTATAGATTGAAGAAATTCAGAAATATATCATGCTGATCAAGGTGAACTATGTCAGTGGTATTCTTTGACATGCATATGGGAGATTAATTTGATTCTCTCACAGTCAGAGAATTTGAGGTGTAAAAAGGACTTTAGTGATTATCTGGTCCAATCAATGCATAAAAGAGGTAACTTGGTAGTACAATGGATAGAATGCTATATTTGAAGTCAGGAAAAACTGAGTTCATATTTAATCTAGGTTTCCTAGTTACATGATCTTGGACAAGACATTTAACATCTTTGTTTCCTGAGGAAACTATAAAGTAGGAAAAACAGCATCTACCTCACAGGGTTACTGTAAGGATCAGATTAGAAAATATTTTTGTCATATCACACCACTGACATTTTGAGCTTGCAGTCCAATAAACCTACCTCTACTGTTTGCCCTCAATACACAATGTTTTGCAGAACTACTACCACCTAATTATGCTTTCCTCATCTTGTACTTGCCAAGATGCTCTTCCTATGGAAGAATGCTCTGTGCATTCTATGGGCCTTTATAACCCAAGAGGATATAATTTCATCAGTGTAGGTAGTTTTCTCACACTTAGATTGCACTCCCTTTATAATTTAGTAGATAATCTTTTAGAGTTGCTATAGCAAATGAATAGCCAATAAAACTTCATCCTACTATAGCTAATGAGGTAATGAATCTATTCCAGAGTTTATTTAGGCTGTCACTGAACAAGAGACATCTAGTTCATTAATGAGCCCATCCTTGAGACCTTTCCATCTTAGAAGAGTCTGCCAGAGCTTGCATCCCTGTAGTATAGCAAGATCACCTCCATATCACCTCCATTAGAATCTATTCTGATCTTGATTACTTCAGTGGATCTGTATTTTTCATGATGTGAAAAAAAATATTGTTAAATCATTTATACATGAACAGCAAAACTGAATCATGTACATTAATTGTACTGAGGTCCATCTTTACAACCTACCAGGTGATAAGGGATTGTACTTAGTTGCTTAGTTGGCGAAAATGTCCATAAGCATAGCAGCTGTCCTGAACTTCCTGATCCAACATTTTTCAAGCACCTTTCTTACTACAGGTCAGCAATTTCCCATCAGCAAACAAAACATTTTTTTTTTAACTTTGAGAGAGGACAAAGAAGAGACTCTTTTCCCCATACTCCTGGCAGAAATAATTTTTGGCATGTACAGGGGAGAATTTAACTCATTATTATGTAAATTAGTACCCTTATCAATGAAAATTAATCCACAATCATTTCATTATATTATTAAATTAATACAGCTCTGTTTCTGCAAAATGCCACCTTTGAGATAAAAAGTAATTGTGTACTAACTATATTCAAACCGTGCCAATTATTTTTTGCCTTTGTTCCTAAAAGTTTCCTCTAGATGAGCTTTCTTTCCTCCTCACTTCCTGTCCCAATTGTTTATTGCTTCTGTGTTCTTGGAAACAGCTGCTAGATCCCAGTCTGCATTTCAGTGGTGAATACTTACTTACATATTTTCTAAGAATGTTAGGAAGCTTAATTAATTTATGGACAGAAAGTACTTAGTGAGCTTGGATGGAAATCAGTATAGGAAGACAAAGTAATGTGTGTTTACGTAATATTGTGTACCTCAATAATGCTTTATTTTTTTGGTGGGGAATGGTGTAAGGAATCTAGTTTTCTATCATCAGTATATGAAATTCCCATTGTAGGAATCCCTTCCATCAATGCAGATGGACAATTTATTTGTCACAGATGGTCTTTGATACAAATAATGTACCCACAACATGTTTCAGGTCTTCATAGAGTAGTATTAGAGCCACCGGAATGGGGAATGCCCAATGCAAAATTATGAAGTAGAGACCTTGAAGCTCTCTTCCCATTTTGTTTTTCAGTCTATATGTTTTATCTCCTTCAGTGCTCCTTTAATTAACCCTACAAGCTTGTTCCTATAAGGACTTGTGTTCAATTAGCTGCCAAAATTGAAAAGGATCTGATAAATTAATTCCCCTTAGGCATTAAGATGTTGTTGCCTTATCCCCTTCTCCCTGAGGAGAATTGAGTTTTAAAGTAGAATCTTAAAGAGATAAATTGCTAATGGTGCAAACAAAGACTTTATAATGGGAGTTGGGTATTTGTGGGGTGGGGAAAGTGTCAGGAGATAGGGAAAAAAGAGATATTCTTGTTATCTATAACACATAAACAGATATGTACTCTAGCTAATTGTGAGGCTGACTCTGCACAGAGTATGAAAATCATTGATTTTCTTTAGACAAAAGCATAGAATCTGGTAGTGTTTTTAAAGGAACATTTTAAGAAACATCAAAAAGAAAGAGAAGAAACTGTAACTCTTCTTTCAGGACATTTTGGTAAGCCAAGAAGAACTGGGCTCATCTGGATTCACAAAAGAGCATTGTATGTTTTAAAACTGATAATTTTGATAGGATAAGGACCATTTGTAGGCTGGGCATCTTTAACTTTGCCACCAAAGGCAATGCATAAAAACCATCTGGACTGACTGGATCCATACTCATTACCCACTTACCTGACTCAGAGACCTTCAAGCTGTCCCTATTAGTCTCTTACAGCTTCTGAGCCAATTGCAAAAGACTTTATCCTCATGCTATATTTCTACCTCTTTATTTCTTTTTTTAAGTACTTTTTTTTCTTATTGATCATGTAGTTTATTAATACTCATCCAAATATAGATGAGTATGCCAACATGACTCCCAAAATAAGAGACTACCTACCGCCTCTTCTTCTTCAGCTCTCCCATCTGTCCTTAGAGACTAGAAAAATGGCACCTTCCACTTCATGATGAATATTTTCATACCCCAGTGGCTCTGAAGTCCTGAAGATTATCATTCAAACCCCATTCTCCACAACCCTCCAATTCTTCATTCCCATCCCTCCTTAAACCTCCTACTGAAAGTTTCATTCTAATTCTACTCAGTCCTTCCTTCCACTGTGCCCTCTGGAATGCCTGTTTTATAGACATCAAACTTATTTTCATCTTAAATCTAATTTTCTCCCACTATTTCCATCTTTCCCCCATGATAATACAACCTCCCTGAACACTTTTCCCGCATTGGCTACACTTTCATTCATTCCCTTCAACTATCTGGTTGCAGCAAAGAATTTGGAATATTTTTTACTCACCTTTGCCATTTACAAGTTCTCTTCTTTCTCTTTCACTTAGTAACTCCTCTTTCTTTGAGATTCATACTATTCCTATCCACTATCAAATCAAAGTTCTTATAACTTTGTTCTACACACTTCCCTGTCATTCCCATTCCATCCTCAGTGAATTTAATATCTGTCAATTTTTTACAAAAATTTGCAATTTTTACAATTTACAAAAAAAAGACAATTTTTCATAACGTGCATGTTGCTGAATGTGTGTAACCATGTATTGGACTGGGTTCATAAATTTGTCTTTACAGATCTAGGTAATCTTTACTATTCTCTCTTATTCACTCCTTATCCCACTTTCCACAGAAGATATTACAAACCTTTTTAGCTCTTTTCTAACTTCCCATGCTATCTTTATCCCTATTCTATATATAAGAGAAATTTGCCATATATATATATATATACACATGTGTATATATATATATATATATACACACATATATATATGTCTTTTAAATTTTTAATTACTTAATTTTTGTGAGGCAATTGGGGTAAAGTGATTTGGTCAGGGTTATTCAGCTAGTAAGTGTTAAGTGTCTGAGACAGGATTTGAACTCAGGTCTTCCTGATTCCAGAGCTGGTGCTCTACTGTGCCATTTAGTTGTCCGTTTGCCTCACATTTTAGAGAGAAAAAATTAAGTCCATTCACCATGATTCCTTCTTTTCCACTTTCTCATTGCCTATCACTGAGATGCCTTCTACCACAGAATGTCCTTTACCTCTGTTTCACATGATGAAATTAATCAAAGTTAATTCCTCTACTTTTCAGTTCTATTCTATTTCCTCCATCAGATTATCCTCTTTGTCATCCCCACTTTTTCACTTATTTTCAATCTCTCCCTCTGTACTGGCTAATTTTCTATTGCCTACAAACTCTTCTATCTTGAAAAATCCCTCACTTGATCCCTCAATTCTTTCTATCATCTTATTTCTTTTCTACCTTTTGTAACTAAAATCTTCACAAAGGCCAGCTACAGTAGGGACCTTCATTTTTTTTTTTTTCTCCTCTCAATCTTTTCTTAATACCTTTAGGTCTTGGGGCAGCTAGGTGGTGCAGTGGATAGAGCACCAGCCCTGAAGTCAGGAGGACCTGAGTTCAAGTCTGGTATCAGACACTTAACATTCCCTAGCTGTGTGACCCTGGGCAAGTCACTTAACTTCAATTGCCTAAGCAAAAAAAAAAAAAAAACCTTTAGATCTGACTTCTGAGTTTATTGTTCCACTGAAAATATCCTCTTCAAAGTTACTAATGGCCTATTAGTTGCCAAATCCAATGACTTTTTTTTTTCAGTCCTGCAGGAAGTTTTACCTAATCCCTCTTAATTGTAGTATTTTGCTTTGTAATTGTTTCCTATTTATCTCATATAAAACTTACTACACATAGTTCCTTGCTGTATCTACCTCTCTCTAAGAATTAAGTCCTGATTCCCAGAGGTATAGTGATCATGAACAAAAAAAAATTGTACTTGGCTCCTGGGTAAGTCCCTCCTCTCATATTTGGATATCCATTTACAAGGAATTCTGGGACCACATTAGGAAAAGAGGCCTATTTACAGATGTAAGAGCAGAATGTCTGTACCATGAGGAAAAATGTTGATTTATATGCAGCTACCTAAAGGACCAGAAGGACTTCCACTACCATATTCCATACAGGGAATTGTATGAAACAAGGATCTAATGCCAGATTGGGATGTTAATGTGATAAACATCTAGGACTAACCACAAAAGACAAGAGTACACACTAGAGAGATAGTCACAATAGGAAGAATTAAATCCTTGAGTCTCACCCCTTTGAGTTTTAGAGATAATGGCTCAGCAAAGAAAAAAATAATGCCCCCTTTCCTCTAATTCTATAAAGTCCATAAGACTTGACAATAAAAAGATAGGTCTAACCCTACTCTGTTTATATTTGTTTACATGTTGTCTCCTCCTTAGATTGTAAGCTCCTTGAGGGCATTTGCCTCTCTGTACCACCAACATTTAGAATAATGCCTGGCACATAATAAGTACTTAATAAATGTTTAATGAGTTGAATTGAACTGTAGTAGAATCTCAGTTTGACTGCTATGTCTGTGTGCTTGTATACACACATATATGTGTGTCTGAAAATTGATTGAGATAGGTATTCTCAACCCTGTCTTGTTCTTCATAATTACTCCTTAATTGTGTCAGTAATTAAATGAAATTAATGCTTACCTTTATATTCAATACCAGTACTTCCTTCCCCAAAACAGTTATAACTCTTCATACCTCCTTATCTTGTGCAATTTTTATCCATGTCTTGTTAATTCTCCATAGAAAGTCAACTTCATATACTAGATACCTTCTTCTACTTCTTTTAATCTTTCATCTATCATCTCCCAACACTGTTTACCCATTTCTCTTCTTTATTCTTCCAACATGGTTGGCTCACTTCATTTTCCACTAATAAACATCCTTATTCATGTCTTTAAATTGCTCATTGTGAAAAGTCTTTGTTGGTCACATATTGTAGTCTGTTCATATATACCAAAAGTCTTTCCTTTGGCTTGTGGGTCTCCTGAAATTGTGATGATTCTTCTGAAAGAATAACATTCCATAATTTCTAAACATTTGTAATCATTGGGAGACTATTGAGGATAAAAGGATAGCTTTTAGAGGCAGGAAATAACTTGGGATCATTAAAAGCACTGTGTAATTTGTCACTTGGCATCTAGCCCAGTCTCTTCTTTTTGTTTAATCTTGAACCCAGATTATTTCCTATTTTGGAACAGCTATAGAATACATAGTTATGGAAGGAATAACTCAGTTGCTTATGCTTCCATTACCTGGGTGAAATGTTTGCTTTTTAGATATTTTTTTCCCGTGTAGTTAGGTAGACTGATCTCTTTTAAGTAATCATAGATATTATTGAGGAAAGCCTAAAATGTTCTAGAATTCTGTTTAGTTCAGAACAATGGCATCCCAAAATGAATCTTACCCCAAAATAAAAACCCTCTCTCTCAAATTAACAAAACATAACAAAAAATCCCAAAGCCTTTTTCCATTTAGATTCTGCATAGGAAATTCCACAAGACAATAGTAAATGTATTTGGTCAGATTATGTTCCCCCATTTAATGTCTAGGTTGATGTTTATGCTGAATGGATAACTGAAAAAATTTTATCTCAAGATACTTCTGTTTTGAAATTGTGTATGATCTTAACATAGGCATAGGCAACCTTATGGAGGTATTTTAAAAGCTGCAATTTTCTCTGTTATATCAAATACATTTTGTCATTAGCAAACAATATATTCTCTCCTTTAGGAATTCCCACACTGATAAAACTAGGGGTCTAGACTAGGAATAGGTATATGACAGTCTGAGGGCCTCATCTGGTTTAGTGTCTATTTTTGTATACCTGGTGAGCTAAGAATGGTTTCTCCATTTTATCGTTGTTGTTAAGTTATTTCAAGGGCCCCTTTGCTGGAACTGAGGGCAGGACTATTGCACTGCCTCATAATTGGATCTGGGTGGCAGTCCTGGGTCTCAGATCCTGGACAAGAAGGAGCACTAGAACATCAGAGCTTGTGGCTGCATTGTGCTACGACTCTGATCACAGTTCCAGGTTGAAAGAGTAGGTAAACATTTCTCCTTAGATCATTCCACTTGGAAGAACTGAAAATTTATAGTTCCCCAGAATTATCTCTAAAAACAGATGTACAAAATACCTGAAGCTTAGGATAGTGACCCTCCAATTGGGAAGGAGAACCTCAATTTAGCATAAATTTAAAAATCAAGAAATAGATTGGAAAAATAAGCAAACAGAATAAAAAGATTCTGACTTAAGAAGGTTACTATTGATGAGGTCTTCAATGTTAGGTGTGATTAGTAGAGGAATTGATCCCTGGAGCAAGTAGGCTGAAGGATCAGATAGAGACTGGTTTAGTTCCATGGTCCTATCCTTTGGGGAGATTGTCCAGTCTGAAGTTATGTCAAACCTCTGAGACCCACCCTCAGTAGAGGTCTTGAGCAGTCTCATCTTGCCATGCCCGTCAAGAATCCCAGTCATGTCCCTATTGTTAAATTTTCCCTATAAAATCTACTTATGAGCTATCCCTTGGCTGATGCCTTCCTTTGGGTCAGCCTGCCCACAGAACTCTGCCTCATAGGGTCTTTATCCTTACCCCCTCCCATGCCATGTGGTATCTCCCCTAATTTCACTATGCTTCTCAACCCCACTTTTCCTCCTTACAACTAGCTCTTTGAGGATGCTGAGTGCCTTTCAGAATTGAGCCTGCCATCTAAGGGCATGCCCCAACTTCATGGGGTGCTCCCTTTCCACTGAGGAACTTGTCTTTCATTTGTTCTCCCACTCTATTTCATATTTACAATTCCTAGTGTCTATTGTATCCCTTCATTTTATCATTTATTTCCCTAAATAAATCTACCTTTTGCCAAAGAGAATGGCCATTATGAATTCTTCACATGACCTAACCCCAACTTTTGGTACCTGCCATCATTTGGTGACAAACCCTACATCATAGATCACATTCACTATGGTGACCAAAAAAAGATCAAAAATCCTACATTCAAATCCT